>VYZU01028699.1:3275-22562 GCA_013401355.1 Ceyx cyanopectus
TTACAAAAAACACCGGAGAAAGGGGGGGGGGGGGGAAAGGAATAACATGAAATCTAATATTTCTTTTTCCATTTACGCAACTTGTTATTCTTCCCCTGCTTTGAGCTGTGAGAATAGAAGCTATTTGTTAATGTTCTGCTTCTCCCTCTGGCTCCTGGAAAAGGGCAGACAGATAAAATCAAGTAGCTGTGCAGGGATACTGCATGTACTTTTTCACTCTGCTGCTTAATGATGCTGGATTTAATTAAAAAATATGCGGTGTCATGTTTTCAGTTGTGTTCTTGCTTAGGAAAGGGCTCTGCATTACACAATCATATTGAGCAGTGTGGCCCACACCATGCCAACCTCTGCCCACTTAGCATCTCTCCTAAGCCCCAAACACACCAGTTTGCAGAAAGACTCACTTAGAAGCAGTGAAGTTGTCTTGTAACACAGAGGATGTGTAGAGAGGGGATAGAGGACCTGGAGAAAGCAGCTGACACACTCCCATTCCAAGCCCTTCCCAAGTTGCCTCTGGACACCCAATGCATGTGGAGAAAAAGAGGAGAAATCATCTTAAATCTGATTAAAACACTAGCTACAGTGCAACCAACAGCTATCCTGAGTGCAAGCATTTCTGTTCCTAGGTTAGCTGATCTGCAAACATCATTAACCACGAGCATAGGATTCATCACCCTGATAATCTGTGACTGTCCCCTAGGGTTTGCTTTCCCACTACATGCTGAAAGGGAATCTTGCTGGGACTGCTTATCTAACACACTCTCAGTTGCTTGATTGTGTAACTGAAATAATAAATGAAAACCAGCTAATAATGGGGGAACTTTCCAATGGATAGTTGTTCATAGTAAATTACTTTCAGCTATAAGCTTTTCATAAACATTAAAATATACTATATGGAGAAGTAAATACCTATAGGACATAATACTCCCCAAATGAAACCAGTTTGACCCTTTTCAGNGTGAGATCTACACCCCAGAACTGAGATCTTTCATGTAGCTCAAGTGTGCACCTTGGAATAGACTGAAAAGGATTCTTTCTTCCTCCTCCAGCAGCTGGAGGATTGATATTTCAGCCGTTTGCCAGCAGAGGGAGATGACAAAACTCCACAAATGAAAAAAGACAGCAATTGACTAAGGCAGAAAATTCATTTCCCCCCCCCTTTATGGCTAGAAACCAAGCCCATTTCACAGTACAAGCCAAGCTCAGAGTGCATGCCACACTCCAACACTGCCACTCAACTCACTATTTTTTCCTCCAGTAGAGCAAGAGAGGATTTTCCCATTACAGAACATTATCAAAAGGATATTCTTTTTAACCATTAACATGGATTCTATGTTCCTTTTCTACAAGCAAATATTTGGTTCAGATTGAGAGGTTGTTTTAGTTCTCATACAGAAATATCTGTGAGAAATCAAACTCTCCCTTAAAAAGAGTTCCAGAGGTGTTGTTTAACCCAGAAATGCTCAGAAGGAAGGGGAGAACAGAATTGTTTTGAGCTAACATTTTAGCCTTAGACTTTTATATACGTTTCCCTATATTTATCATCTCTCTAAACAAAGTCCTTCCTGGCTTTCAGCACAGCTAAATTCCCCACAGAATCTCCACGCCAGCTCACTCCTGGTGTTTGTGGAAGTTTCCACAGAAGTTGGCTAAATCCTACAGCCTCACTTAAAAAGCCTAAGGATGAGCAACAGTGATGTATTTGCAGTCTTATTAAGAACAGGATTTCTGATGGACTGCTTCTC
The DNA here is from genome assembly GCA_013401355.1 of Ceyx cyanopectus. Taxonomy (NCBI): domain Eukaryota; kingdom Metazoa; phylum Chordata; class Aves; order Coraciiformes; family Alcedinidae; genus Ceyx; species Ceyx cyanopectus. The sequence continues at coordinate 5,021 of VYZU01028699.1, forward strand.
CTTGCCCTCACTGTGTGTAAATTGAGGATGTAGCAGGAACAGTGACTGTGGGGAAAGTGGTTTCCTTAGAAACAATAAAAGCAGAGCCTCTCCAGCAGAGCATCCTCCCAAGTGATGGGACTTTTTAATGCCTCTGATAACCCCGCGGACAGACCTAAGTAGCCTCGGTGTTTGTACACAGCAGAGTTCCCCAAATAACTCAATTGCTTTCCATATAAGATCATAAAATCTAGATAGAATCTCCCAGGGCTGCCATGAAGGAAGAAGAGGGCAGGGCTGTGACGTTCCAATATTAGTATTACGGGCTAAATATAGCAGCTGGCATTTCTGGTGCCAACTTGGGCTCATTTCTTCTGTGATAAGTAATTCCCTCCTTCACTTTAACAGCTGAGCTCGTGGGTTGGGAAGATGTGACCACTGCACCAAGCACGTTGCCAGCAAATCCAGACTAAAGCTCTCAGCAAAAAGCCATCCCTTTAAGTTTTTCAAAAGCAGGAGGCCAAATTAGGCATGCAGACAGCAACTCCTCATAGCATGGAATGTCCAACAGCAATGGGAGACAGGGTAAAGAGAAAATTTTGTTTTTATGTAGCAAACAATCCAGGGAAAAACCTTCCATATCCATTTCTGGGTGTCACAAGAAGGGAGCACAAGCAGTCGTGCCCTGTTACAGGGTATAACTGCACTGACTTTGGAATATTGAGCTGGTTTTATGACCACTCTGTGTCTCACACACCATTCAGGCCACGGTGAGCCTTTGGAATCTCTTTTACAGAACTTCAAAATATAATCAACTGCCAGCTGAAAGCAAAAAAAAATTACATGGAAATACTGGCCACTGAGCAAGATGATGCAGTGTTTCATCATTTTTACTGCTTTCTAAAGCCATTCCTCAGTGATTTCAAACTCACACGCAGAACTGTATGTTTAGAAGAGGCAAAATCAGCTCCTCTTCTGCCAAAACCTTTGGCTCAGTCAGTGCCCAGAAGCTGGCAGAGGCTGGGGCTGCCACAGAGCTTTTGTCTCTGTGATTACAGCAGACACCTGTATTCACAGGCTCTGCTCTCAACCCACATTATTAACCTGCTGCTCAGTCCCAAAGGTGCTGGTGGAGATACAAAGTCAAAGGAAAGCACAAGCAGCCATCCCACAATTGGACTTGCACACATCCACATGCTAGTTTGGTTTCCAGTCATTAGCTGTAACTCCAAGGAGATTAAATTTAGGAAGGATATAAAAATTATCAAGGCGTTTTCCCAATTTGCCATTCATTTTCCAAAGAATTGGACTTAAAAAACATAGAACTTGATTTTTAGTGTATTTCAGGATGGCTTTTCAAGTTACCCGTGTGAGTGCAAACTCTGTGGCAGCCAGCTAAGTAATTTTGGTTCTGGAATCCCTTTTCATCCTAAATCTTTGGCTATTGACACTTGCCTGACAAAAAGTTTTTAAATATAGNTCCAAATATTCTCAAGCATTAATTTTAAATAAATTGAACTTCCATGAGAAAAATTTCATCAGAAAACCTCTGGTTTCTAAATTCTTTTCCTGCTTGAGTTGTGTGGAAACTGCATCTTCTGTGAGTACAACCTACTGATACATCTTTCATCTGGAAGGAATCCTTGAAATGTCTGCTCAGTGACTGGTTTCCCTAAATATATTCACAGAAAATCTGCCACAATTCCAGAGTGACAGGTCAGAAACAGAGTAGTTTTCAGTGAGGTAGTTAGAATCCATAAACACAAGAAGTACTTTCTATGAAACTCAGAAGGAAGGGGAGAACAGAATTGTTTTGAGCTAACATTTTAGCCTTAGACTTTTATATATGTTTCCCTATATTTATCATCTCTCTAAACAAAGTCCTTCCTGGCTTTCAGCACAGCTAAATTCCCCACAGAATCTCCACGCCAGCTCACTCCTGGTGTTTGTGGAAGTTTCCACAGAAGTTGGCTAAATCCTACAGCCTCACTTAAAAAGCCTAAGGATGAGCAACAGTGATGTATTTGCAGTCTTATTAAGAACAGGATTTCTGATGGACTGCTTCTCCTTGCCCTCACTGTGTGTAAATTGAGGATGTAGCAGGAACAGTGACTGTGGGGAAAGTGGTTTCCTTAGAAACAATAAAAGCAGAGCCTCTCCAGCAGAGCATCCTCCCAAGTGATGGGACTTTTTAATGCCTCTGATAACCCCGCGGACAGACCTAAGTAGCCTCGGTGTTTGTACACAGCAGAGTTCCCCAAATAACTCAATTGCTTTCCATATAAGATCATAAAATCTAGATAGAATCTCCCAGGGCTGCCATGAAGGAAGAAGAGGGCAGGGCTGTGACGTTCCAATATTAGTATTACGGGCTAAATATAGCAGCTGGCATTTCTGGTGCCAACTTGGGCTCATTTCTTCTGTGATAAGTAATTCCCTCCTTCACTTTAACAGCTGAGCTCGTGGGTTGGGAAGATGTGACCACTGCACCAAGCACGTTGCCAGCAAATCCAGACTAAAGCTCTCAGCAAAAAGCCATCCCTTTAAGTTTTTCAAAAGCAGGAGGCCAAATTAGGCATGCAGACAGCAACTCCTCATAGCATGGAATGTCCAACAGCAATGGGAGACAGGGTAAAGAGAAAATTTTGTTTTTATGTAGCAAACAATCCAGGGAAAAACCTTCCATATCCATTTCTGGGTGTCACAAGAAGGGAGCACAAGCAGTCGTGCCCTGTTACAGGGTATAACTGCACTGACTTTGGAATATTGAGCTGGTTTTATGACCACTCTGTGTCTCACACACCATTCAGGCCACGGTGAGCCTTTGGAATCTCTTTTACAGAACTTCAAAATATAATCAACTGCCAGCTGAAAGCAAAAAAAAATTACATGGAAATACTGGCCACTGAGCAAGATGATGCAGTGTTTCATCATTTTTACTGCTTTCTAAAGCCATTCCTCAGTGATTTCAAACTCACACGCAGAACTGTATGTTTAGAAGAGGCAAAATCAGCTCCTCTTCTGCCAAAACCTTTGGCTCAGTCAGTGCCCAGAAGCTGGCAGAGGCTGGGGCTGCCACAGAGCTTTTGTCTCTGTGATTACAGCAGACACCTGTATTCACAGGCTCTGCTCTCAACCCACATTATTAACCTGCTGCTCAGTCCCAAAGGTGCTGGTGGAGATACAAAGTCAAAGGAAAGCACAAGCAGCCATCCCACAATTGGACTTGCACACATCCACATGCTAGTTTGGTTTCCAGTCATTAGCTGTAACTCCAAGGAGATTAAATTTAGGAAGGATATAAAAATTATCAAGGCGTTTTCCCAATTTGCCATTCATTTTCCAAAGAATTGGACTTAAAAAACATAGAACTTGATTTTTAGTGTATTTCAGGATGGCTTTTCAAGTTACCCGTGTGAGTGCAAACTCTGTGGCAGCCAGCTAAGTAATTTTGGTTCTGGAATCCCTTTTCATCCTAAATCTTTGGCTATTGACACTTGCCTGACAAAAAGTTTTTAAATATAGTAATATCTAGATGTAATTTTAGCACAGTTTACATCCACAAATAACACAGCTCTTCTGCTGCTTTTGATATTCTGGTGTTTTTTTCAAGCCTTCTAACAGGTTTAACATTACTATCAAAAAAATATTCCTCTGTAATTTATCCATATATGAAATTCCTTTGTATAAGCTGTCAAGAAACACATCCTTAGCAAATACTCTTGCACATCCCAGAGCTGACTAGGCCATGGACAAATGTGCTCAGGGAAGGACAGACTACAGATGGAAATGTGTAAAAAACAACTACATGGTGGTTTAGGAGTTAGTTTTGTCAGTGCAGTAGAGCAAGGAGTATCATATGGCTGCATTTGTCCATAAGTGCCTTAGGAAAGAAATTAAGAAGCCACAATTTAATCCACTTCCACTTGGCTTTTGGGACTCATTTGCTGCTGCCAATCACAGCCATCAATCCCACCTCAGTGGTGCAGAGCAAGGAAGGAAGAAATCTGCTTGGATCTGACACGTTGTTTCCTCAGAGAAGGCAAAACACAAGTTCTACATCATGTAAATAGATATATAAATTAGAAAGGTCTAAAGGTAGATAGTTTTAATCTTATTTGCTTGTTTGATTGCTCTACTTCACCCTTCAGTCTGTCATTCCTATACCTTCTCTCTACTGAGAACTCTAAAAATTCTGAATTAACTCACTGAATTTATGTCTGGGTTGATCATTTTACTCCTTGCAAGCAATCCAAAGGGAATTTCAATACCCCAGAGATTTGGGGGCAGGGAGGGTTGTCATCTACTCCACTAGGTTTTCCTGAACAAAACCATGTGCTTAAGGGATGCCCAAGCTCTTTCACATGGAAAACCCTGCAGTAAAAAAAACCCACTCCAAAGCTGCATGGCTAATAGTATTATTTCAAGTAATCTGCTTTTGCCAAACATCCTATTTGTCCTACAAAACAACTGGAGAACTGCACATGGAGGACAAGGCAGCTGCTGAAATTTCAGCCTGCTGCAATTATTGTGTTCACTGCTGGCCTGAGAAAAAGCAGAACTCTAGTAACTTCAGAGTGAGTAAAGTGGGGAGTGAGAGTAATTCTTAAACTGTGTTAATTTACTGTAATATAAGAAAAAAAACATGCAAATAGTAGCTACCTACCCCTGGGGCAGCTCAGCTAACATGCATGTTAGCAACTGAGTTGCACCCTTATTAATTATAGCAGAAACTTAAATATCTGGCTCACATGCAGTCACCTTCCTGGACATTTAGTGTCTTGGTCTGTCTAAACGTGTGTGTCTAACGTAAATGTAAATAAAATTGTTCATTATTATCTAATCCTGTAATAGATGTCACTTGTAGTGTAACTTTAAATATCTGAGGGAGATTTGTGTTTCCCTGTGAGGCTTCATAATACAAGGAACAGAAAACCTCTGCCACACTTCACTGCTGCTGTTTTGCTAGAGAAATGCTGGGCACCTCTGAGTACCATTTCACTGCCTGTGATACACAGTGGGCTCTTGAAAAATTCACCTGAGCTGCAAAATAATGTAGTTTCTTCAAGGTTGCAAGGCAATTTCATTCTATTATGCTACTATAATAATATTTTGAATGCAAGTTCTGTAGTATTTAGGAAGACTGCTCAGGTGCAAAGGGCCAAGCTTCTGTTTACTCAGGATTTTCTCCTTCAAGTAAGGCTAAAAAAAGCCAACACTTGAGTAGAAATTGTGTTGCAATTTGACAGTCCTGTGATCGATGTTTTATTCAAATTTAGTAATATAAAACCTCATCCCATAGAAAGAGCTTTGACAAATATGGTTAATAGCATCTTTCCTAATATATTATCAGGGCGTATATTGTACAAAGTTAATGCAAAATAGCTACAACAATGTACAGCATTAAAAGAAATGCCTTTGAGAATGAATTAAAATTATTCAGTTTCACTACTCTATATTTTTGGCAATCTGATTTTGCCAACATTTCGAAATGAATGTACCATTTAGAATTGTAAATGAGAAAATTAGCATCAGAGCACATTAAAAAGGAGGAATCATTATGTTTAACATGCATGACTCAGTGAAGTGGGGTGAGTAGGAGGTTCTGTAGTAACCTGAATTGTCCTGAAGATAAAGTGCATTTTGGATTCTTTTCTGTCTCTCTCTTCAGAGACTCGTGCAGCAAACCCCCATGCACTACACATCAATAGAATTGGGGTTATTTTGCTGGAATTCTTCAAGATGCACAAGCTGTTTTATAAACAGTGGGATGCAAACTGGCTGGAAGAACATAAACTCAGGAACAAAACTGAGACAAGCCTGTGTGCTTTTATGAAAAGGATTGCATATTGTCAGCAGCATCACTTTATAGGAGGAACATCTTCCACGTGTCATCCAATGTGGCCTAAATCAACCCTCTCTGGAGTTTTTGGGCTCAGGTCCATGGAAGTCAGGCAGATCACATTATTGCCTGCAGATGCTGAAAAGGCTGCTGATCTCTGGTTCCTCATCCTGCTTATCCTGCCTGGGAATGGAAGCATGAAAGGCTTCCAGAGAATCAAACTCCAGGAATATGAATTCCTGCTGTAATGAGTAATTGGACCCTGTCTGACCCAGTGAGCAGAAAAAGATGATATTCTAACGTTTTACATTAGGAAAAAAAAAAAGAAATTAAAGGAAAACAGTCATTTCCACAGAGTGCACAAAGAAGAAATGAACAGAGCATGAAGTTAATTAACCCCTGGAAAACTTATCTCCAAACCAGAACAAATATAGATTAATTCCTATTGCTCAATCACTCTCTCAACTCCATAAAATTACCTCAGATTTTCCCTTTCATCCTGCTTTCCCTTCAGACCCATTTTTCCTCCTCAAGAGGAGGAAACTAATGTGAATTCTAGAGATGTGAACAACTTCACGTTTTGTTCCATTACAAAATCTACAACCATGTTTTTGTCACATTATTCTTTGCAGCACAAGAACAAACATGGCACATTCATCTTAGGTGTGGTGTTAGGTGTGTTTAAAAAGTTTGGGCTAGCTAAGCAAGAAGAGGAATTACCATATCACACAAACATTGGCAACTATTGCCTGCTTATAAATTTACTTTGGAGCACATAATCTGAATTTTTGCAGTAAGTGCATTGGGATTTTTATTGCTCTGCTTGGATAAATCTGTATTTTCTACAAAGAATGCAACCTGACAAATTCGCTGCCACTAGTTACTTCTAAAAAAACATTGAGAAGTTGCTGAGATACTTCATCCATATCCTATATTTTTTTTGCGTAAAATAATTTCTCTTTAGAAAAAGAGAAATCATGAAATATCCATTTTAAGCATCTTTTTACTGGGTGTAACCACTGGAGTAACCAGTGGCCTCAAGACAGCAGTTAAGCAGAAGTGAAAATAGGATGCTAATGGAAGGAGATTTTTTTTTTTACTATTATTTGAAGGATACACTAACTTCCTAGAGGAAAGGAGTGACAGAAGACAGAGTGACTGAGTCAGAAGGATAGTCTCAAACTGCAAGCAAGACCATCATTCTTCCAATCTCCCTTGACTTCTTTGATTCTGATGGTGGCCTCAGGGCATGACTGCAACATACCCAGTAAATAACAACCAATGCAATAGGTCCTTGAGGCTTTCTCTATTTCACTGCAGCTCTTGACCTATGAACATCCTAGAAATAGTTTTTTTGGCACTGTCATAAATAAGTTGGGCCTTTTGTTGCTTGCAGGGGCCACTCTGGCAAGATTTTTTCAGACCATGAAGTAAGCCATGGGTGCTGACAAGAGGTTGAACATGTCCTTTCGTGTGCAATGAAAAGATGCCAAAGAACTTGAATGAAGAGAACAAAATAAACAAAAAAATTTGCATATTTATATTCTTCACTCATTTTAAATTTACAGCAAAGCTTTAAGACTTTGCCAAGCATTTAGAATGTAAGAGTTAAAAGCTGACACAGTTTCCAAGACTGTTGACTTCCTAAAAATATGAAAAATAAATAACTAACATCCCTGAAAACCAAGTATTTCATGAGATATATATATATTCAGCAGTTGTATCTCTTTTCTGGTGATAGTTTAGTGGAGTAGGAGAGTGATAAACTCAGGATCTTTCAGGCTAGAGAGACAATATAGTTTCCTATATCTGGAAATAGTCCCCAGCAACATTTATTATTTAAACCAGTGAATGCACTGGGAGTTCTTCTGATTTAAAGGGTGAAATATCCTTGTCCAGAATTTCCATGAGATTTTCACCTGTGTTCTGCTTTACCAAAGATGTCACATTGTTTCCCAATTAATTTATGGAACCTATAGTTGGATTTTCAGTCAAGCAAGTGAAAATTGTGGTGGAAAAAAACTGATTAGATCACTTAAAAAAAATCACTGTCAAAGGTATTAGCAAAAAGGGATCCTGCCAACATGACCCAGGGTGTCTGCACCACCTCAAAAAATTCAGGACCTTTTATAGAAGCAAACCTGTCTACACCTTTTCTCATGAAAAGCCTTGTCAAAATGAAACTCCACTGACATTTACATGTTTTGTGGGAATATGCCAATTTCAGTGCCTTTCTGATGGACAGTTTAAAATATAAATAAGTTGATGTTCTCCCACCTCTCCAACCACTGTTTCCCTGTTAAATCTTACATGATTTCCACCTACTGGAGGTTTTCACCTAGATAGCAATACTTTTTTCCCTGTAGGAATACAACTTGCCATTCACTTCCAGAAGTGAAATTGTTTATTTCCTTACTTGGCTTAAATATAGTGCTTTTCTCTTTGCAGATTAGCTTTCTTTGTGTAGGTGGGATTGGCCTCTTCATCCAAACTGGCTGCCCCAAAATTTGCCAACCCTGATTCTGCAATTCCCCTGAAGTAAAATCCCATGATAGGGCAGCTCTTTTAACCATCTAGAAGGAAGAAGATGCCAGTCATAGAATTGATCAAGCTGTTCAGAAACATCTCTTTGAAGCTTCTCTTCAAATGCCTAAATTCAGTGAAATTAGAACATTTGCAGAGCTGTTCAGCTTCACCAAGTACCTGCCAAGTCTCCTGCTCAGCCCTGCAGCAGTTTAGTTCAGGGTCAGAGATCCTAGAGTTGCCAGTGTGCATGCCAGCTGGAATGGAAGAGATATAAATAAAACATGTTGGGGAGGGGTGGTGGGGAGGGAAAGTCGTTGTTCTTTTCCTGCAGTGGTGATCACACTGCCACAGAAACCTCCTCGTGCCACACAATCTGGAACTAAAGAAATGTTTCTCTTTATACTGGGAGGGCAGATGGCAAACAGAAAATTGCACTTGTGTTATTAGGGACATTCACATAAACTGGGGGCTGAAGGATACCTCTGTACTCAAGCTGTAATCAACATACTACCAGTAGCAGTGAATTTATCTAGCCCATGAATATTGTCTAAGGATCCAAAATCCCTGGCAGGTATGCTCATCACAATCAAAATATTTACTGCTATTGAAATTTACCAAACTTTAATTGTTTTTCCTGCACTTTCCCATGCCAAGTGTCTACTCAAAGCTGATTCACTGTGATGTTTCTGAAAACAATGGTTCAGTCATTTCTGAGACTGATAGCAGAGGAGGGTACATGTATTAGCTGGTCTAAAAGCTTTTGTATCTCTTTCAATGAGAAGCATAGGTAGCTCAAATTCACCTTTACTTGGTGCAAGACATAGAGACATGAGGGGAAAAGAAAAATAAAGGGAAAAACAATTAAAATAAATCTTCTGCTCCCATCACAGCTGATTCTTTGGTGGATGGTATTCAAGACAGTAATTCCCAGCATCTGTCAGAACTGTATCAGACATTACTTTGAATATTGTACTTAAGGAGGGAGAAAATAAACCCAGAAACTCCACCTGCTATTCAGGAAGATGCCTCGTGGCATTGTATTCAGGTAACAAAAGTAATTTTGTCTGACATCTTCCAGTTGGTGATAACGCCCTGATTTCATATGCCACTAGCACACTGGCCCATTGCTTAATTGGCTAATAAACAGATCTATTCAATAATCCCAGTGGACTGTGCCAAGCCGTCTTTGTTCTAGAGACACGCTGTGAATGAACACCGATTTAATACGAGGATCTATCACAAGCAGCTTTTGGGCGTGCAGGGGGAAAAAAGTTTGCAAGGGAAGAAAATAAAGCCAAGTGGCAGCGTGGGTGCTTTCCCTGGATCAAACTGGGAGCGTGGTGTAGGAAGCAAGCGAGGACGAGGCGACCTGTCCAGCTTAGCGAGGCATGGAGCCATAGGGATCCTGTGATGACGGCGCTGAGAGCCGGCATTAGCGCAGCCGGCAAACACAAGCAGCTAATCAAGCGCCAGGGAAAATGGCAGGGTGGAGAAACCCAGTCCAGCAGGGAGCCTTTATCCGGCGGGGCTCGGCGGGAAGCAGCCAGGCCGGCGTGTGGCTCCGGGAGAACAATGGGGACCCGGCTGCAGATGGGCATTTCCAGCCCGGATCCCGCTCCGCGCTGGCAGGGAAGGGATGCGCAGACATCCGCTCCCGTCTCCATGGCGACCGCTGACTTCAGCGTGACATCGAGCCCACATCCCAACTCCAGCGGCCTCAGATAGCACATGCTGGTTCTTTCCCCTGGATTCATCATATTGATTGAAAAAGGAAGGGTCCATTTAACCGTTTCTCCTCTACGCTGGGCGTAATTGCCGCCTGCCCTGCCCGGATTATTCCGGGGACTTGCGAACGGGAAGCAGAGCATCGAGTTAAATAATTCATGCTGGGCTGCTGCTCACTTTGTTCTTAGAGGCAGAGTTATTGCTAACTGGGCACGGTAATTTCAGCACGGGGACGATAGGATTACAAAATGGCTAATTGCCCTCTCATGTGATAAGATTACTTGGCTGAAAACGCTTCAATTCTTCCAAGCGGCGGCAAACAACCCAGACAAGTGACCAAACAAGAACAGACTGCCTGAATACTGCTGAGATTTTCCTTCTGAAAGCAGTGAAAAGTACACTCGAGACTTCATTCTCTTTTATTCCTGCTCTTCCCTTCTCCAAAAGGAAAAAAAAAAATAAATCAGTGTGAAGAACCCTTTTCAAAAGTAAACATTCAATCGTGAGAGTCTGGTGGCGAGGGATTTCCTTCTACTATTCTTTAGGATCACCCCCCGAGTCAATTATATGATGTTAGCAAGGTCTGTGGGGTTTCTTAGTTAATCTTCCAGAGCTGCAAGGTTGGTAGTTCCCATACAATCAAACACTCTGCCAAGCTGGAAGACTGGAGGAAAAAGGAAGAAAAAATCCTCTGGTTTCTGTCATACGTAAAGAGTGCCTCAAGGAGAAAAGCCTGAGCAAGCCAGGACAGTGCTGAGCATCAGGGATTTTTTACCATCTAGATATAAATATTTTTGGCATCTGAAGAGGTTTCTGTGTTCCCAAAAGGAAAGCTGTTTTTTGGGGGGATATATCGGGAGAGAGAGGATGCAATAGCACTCAAGAATGTCAAAGTGACAGCGAGGGAACTGGACAGTAGGTCACCTATTGCCTGAGTAAATGCTCTTTCCTCAGTATGAGAACTGTTGATTAACTCATTTTCCCCTCTACAAAAGTATTGCCAAGCTGGACAACTAAATCTAAGGCTCTCTAGTACATATAACTTCAGAACTGTGTATTAGTCACAGGATTAACCTACAAACTGTGGTGCTAATGTGACTAGGACAATGGGCACTGCTTTATGGGACAAGTGAGGATCCAAAAGTTCACTAGGAAAAGACAGGACCATTACAAGAATCTAACTGTGCTGAGGCACTGGATGCTAGGCCTTTAAGAGGGATTCCACACAACATGTAGTGTAAGAATTCAGCCTGCATTTCACCTGTGGTCTGGACTCTCAGTGGTGTGTAACCCACAGTGGGGCTTCATCCCAGTCACACGGAGCATGAGGAAGAGTTCAGAGGTGTTTGGCATCACACCTACTACATGTTGGCAGCTGCTAGCCATGGCCAGCTTTCCAACTCAGGATTAGGGTCTGGGCACTGAGAAGGGCTGTTGTTTTCTGCCTAAACTCAGAGCAATTGGCATTTCTAAAGATGGTTTGTTGAAGTGTGCTAGTCATAACATTCTGTTCTCTTCTCCCCAACTTCATGAAGCACATGCTTAGTTCATCCACTCCGTCTGAATGATTTTCACTGTGGAGATCTCAGTGTCTTTCCCTCAGCTGTCAGTGGGACTGACTCAGTTCACAGGGCTTTGGAATTAAAAATCAGAATCACCACAGCCACATTCAGCAGGAAAGATATTAAATACTGTTTTCTCACATGCACACACACACAAAAAGAAATATATATATGGGAGTTGAAGAGCTTTGTAGGACCCTTCCAACCTGAGAAGTTGTACAACTGATTCTATGATATATATACACACAAAACTGATGAGAATTTTCCATTTCTATTCTTCAAGAGCACTAGAGTACAGGATTTATCCTGCCTTTCTGTACCCATTATCACTATGCTGTATTAATATACAAGAATCTCTTTCACGGCCAGATCCCAGGCCTGTTGTAATGTGCACTATGTAAACATCAGAAAAAAATGATCATCTGTCAAGAAGACAGATAAATACAAAAATAGAGATGAGAATGGAGACAAAGAAAATATTAATACATTTTAAAGGTGGTTTAAAGATTGACATACTAGCTAAGAACTAGAAATACAATTGAGCTCAGCACTTCCATATGAGCAACACATCCAAAGGGTGAGATGCAATATGAAAGGGAATTTTGCTTCTTAATTTAAAAGATAGTTGGGAAGAAAAATTTATGAGAAAATGGAGAAGCTACTAAGGGAAGAAGAGAAAGTTTAATACCTGCTTTCTTGGGAAGTTTGCATCTTTAGAATAATTTTAAGTGGTCTAAACATTACCCTAAAGTGCATCAAGCCTTAAAAATCATGAAAACCTTTAACTTGTTACCCCACAGAAGACAGCACAGCTCAGGAGCTGACTACACTGTCAGACAGAAATGGTTGTAACCAAAATAGTTGTAAGCATGTGAGAAAGATAGGCTTTGTGGGAAAAAGAAATATCTTTTATCAGGCCAACTGGCATAATGGGGATCACTGGACAACCTTCTGAGGATAAAAGCCTTCGAGGGCAAGAAAATAGGCTGCATTATATTTGTTCATATGGAATTCCTCTTATAAGATTTTTATGGCACTTATAATTTCAGGCAATTAACTTATGAAATATTTATATAATGCTGATTAATAGCATACTATGCAATATTAGCATAATAATTTTACCATTGCCTAAAGTTATGTGATCTGCAGTGAAAGACACAATAAATGGAGATACACAGAAGAGTGGTTGAACCTCAACAGAAGAAAACATGAAGACCCTGAAACAAAAGTTATTGCACATACTTTCCAAACTGGACTTTCTGCTCAGGTATATCAAGATCATATAAAAATTATGTTCAATTACTCTACAACATAGAATCTAACTGCAGTTAGAAGAAACCATCCTTCCAACACTTAAATCTGTATTTTGACATTGGTTTCCCAAAGCATATACAGTTAAATTGCTTGTATATCTGTCTTATCACACTCTGCATTTTGCATTATTAATTTTCTGTGAATTGGAAAGAGAAGTTGAAGCCTTAATGAAATTCCTGCAAGCTTCATGAAAGATGTTGTATGGCTAAAGGAGAATGCCAGGAAGGGAAAGACAGGCAGAATTCATCTGTTATACATCTTGTTTTGGCAGCAGAACACATGTACCTACTGGCCAGTCAGCCAAGCATACTGCCTGGAAAAAAAAAACCCAAACGTGCACAGCTTTGGGCAGTCACAGCTAATGACTAATTTCATCTGTTCTGTGGTTCATGGAACAACCTACACTTCTAGCCTTAGCTGCACAAGTGTTGCAATACACCAAAAAAAAAAAAAAAAAGGGCAAAATTGTCAGTAAAGAAACACTGAAGACATATGTTATTCTTTACTGTCTGGCTGATTCGGCTTCACTTACAAAGAGCCTTCCAAATACATGAGATCTCCTGCAAGCTGCTTTATGGAGCCTGACATCCTGCCAAACAGAGCTCAAATGTCACAGGGTTATATTCAAATTTCAATATATATATATTATTTTAGCAGGTGATAAACCAAGGCTGAAGAATATATACCAAAATCACCTTGTGCTTTCACTTGGTCTATCAGGAACATTGTGAAGTCCTAGAAGGCAGCAGTAGGAAAGGAATCAACCAAGGTGAGAAGCTGCTGATGTTGATCCAAAAATCCATGTTCAGTTCCAACCCACCCCTACCCCTTGATAGCACTGAGCAGACACATCAAGGACTGTTCCACTAAAAATATTTTCTAGTGTGTTTTGATTTTTAATAAGATAAAGTTGATCTGGATGACCAGTGACCCAGTCAGGGATCTGGAACAAAGGAGGAAGAGGAGCCTGTTCCTTTCAATGGCAGACCAGCCCCAGATGATTAAACTGAGAGAATTCAGCAAACTCCAATTTGCTGTATTTGGCCTGAGTATATTCCTAAGAGAGGCACTGAAAAACTAGGACTGCAGAAGTGGTGCTAAGAAAAATATATCTGCCCTGATCTGCAATCAGCTTAGAATCTGCATTTTATTGCCAGTGCTCTGAGGGGGTTGAAGTGGCTGCTGAGCTGTGGGAGGCATTCACCAAGGCAGAGGATTTCATTAGTATGTGAGAAAGGGGATTATACAGAAAGATGTTTTCCTAGACAGCACAATACTGGAGTGACTACACCAATATTCACCAATAACTCAGTTGCAACAAAAGTGCAACCATTTCAGACCCATTTTTGATGTGGGACACAATCTGTCCTAAATACTCCCTTAAAACCTGCACTGGAAAGGGCATATGATGTAAAAAATAAATTCCCCAAATAGTAACACTCATCTGGCTGTATTGATTATTCCCTCCCAACTTAATATTTAGTGTTTTTAGAATAAATCTTGGCATTATAAACACACTGATGTGTAAGCCCTGACTTTTTCAAAGCACAGTTCTGCTCAGAGCTGGAACAATATGTTGTCCTTGGAAGCCTCTTTTAAAGCTTTTCTTTCAGCACAGCTTCCCTTCACTGAATGTTTTGTTACCTGGATGCAATGCTCCTGGTGACCATAGTAGGGAAAGCAGAGAAGAGGGGTTTGCCCAGGTTGGATGTTGTTTATTTATATGTACATTTAAACATCATTGAAAGCTGCAATTGCATTTGAAAGACAAGAAGAGGGCTTCAGCTCCTCACACAAACCAAGTGCTAGAAAATTGTTGTGTTTCTAGGACGTGCCAGCCTGGCCACTCATTTCTTACTCACTTTGCCTGTCTTTAATCAGGTTCTGTTCAGTCCCTGAGTAGCAGTGGCTCTGAGGGAAAAAGAAAATATTTTATATTTAATTTTATATTACAACCCATTCCTCAAATAATGCAAGAAGTAAGAAAAAACAGGGTTTTTTTTCCACAGGAAAGCCCTTGTTATGAATTGCAGTTGAGAGAGCACGGCCAGGGCATGTGTACCATAGAGGTCCCACATTTACAGTTAAATTAGCTCATCCTTGCTGGTTTTCCCTCCTCTCCCTCCTTCATGGAAGTAGGCAAGGGAGAAGGAAAGACATTCCTGAAATGCTCAGCTCAAATCTTGCTGCATCTCCTGTGCAGAGAGCCAGAACTGAGAACCAAAAGCACACTAAAAACTAAATGTTGCCAATTATTTATAGGCATACATTATCATCTCGATTCTGATATTTAAGAGAGTTTCTCATTAAAGGTCACAGCAATTGCTGCTCTAGATCAGACTAATCTCACTTGGTGTCTTATTTTTCCCTGAGTAGTTAGTGTTAAGTGCTTTGAGACAGCAGCAAGAAATCTAGTGCTGGACAATTATGGGCTAAGCTATAAGGAAAATATTTTCCTGTCCTTCATGAACTGTTTGCTAGACAAGGCTGAACACATAGCAAAGTGCAGACCATTAAGAGAATCACAATTACCCATGGAATTACACAGATGAACTTTCAGTTCCAGTTTGAATATAACTGGTTGCAGTGACAGGCACTAACAGCTCATTCCATAAATTAAATATGCAATACATGAGGAAGAATTACACTTCCATTTAAAATTTGTTATACCCTCTATGAGTACAGCAGCTAATTAGGGATTTCCACTTGACATTGTCTTTTCCTGTCATTATTACCCATTCTTTTATCATTTCACATCTTGAAACCATGTTTTCTCATCTGAGTTAACTACTCCCAATCATGCATTTCTGTTTTCTGAATATTTCTGTCATCTGGCTCTGAATTTCCTGCAGCCTTTTGGAGCTGGGAAGATGAGAACTCATTGATTGATGTAATGGCATTATCCATGCTAACATGTTGTTTCCTTTTTGACCACCAATGCAGAATGAGCAAAGGTCAATTAATCTGACACTGCTGCTTATCCTTCTGATCAATATTTCCTCATTGTTGCCTTGTCTCCCCACATCTGCTTGCCTGTTGTTACACTCTGATTGCAAGGGCTTTTTACTCTATCTGGGTAATGGATGAGCAAAGTAGAGGCCCAATCAGTCCTGGAAATACTGCAAATATTCTAACAAATAGTTAATATACAAGTGATAAATAAAAAAAGGTTCATATTGGTGCCTTAGTTTTGCTGGTTTGGTTTCTTTTCTTTTTCCCCAGAGTCACTACAGTTAATTTAGAACCTAGTAATGCGTATAAATCAAATTATTTACTGGAATATGCATTACTTGGCATTCATCTCTATTGAATTTCATTTGCTATCAAGCTGCACATCCCATCCTTTAGATTCTCTGGATCTATTAAGTGCAAAGTCTCAGATCTGTCTTAGGAAGTCACTTTGCAGATAGAAGTTTGAGGGAAATACAAGACAAACTGTGTTTGCCTTTCTTTTCTATATGCCTGATAGTAACTTTCATCTAAACCAGTCATTATTTAATTTTCCTATATGTTTCCCATGTGGGATTTAACAAGCAATTTGAAAATCTATGTTTCAAATCTTAGTTTTTCTATTGTTTTGCTTATGTACACTTGGAAGCATTTGGGGACTAAAACCCCAGTGTATTCATGTGTAAAGTCAAGCTTGTTTCTCTTTCTCACACCAGGAATTTTTACAAATTCTATTTTAATTACTGTTTCAACCAACATATCTCTTATGCAAAGAAAACTTGTCAGTATCAGTGTTCAAGATCTTTCTCAAAGCAATTTAGATAAACTTCCTCCCCTCAAATAAATTTTAGGATTCAGAACTACAAAAAGACTTGAATTACAAGTTGAAAACCACTTTTAATACACTCAGCAGTTTCATTCTCCAACTCCAGTTTAGGAGGTGCTGCTCATCAGCCTATCAGTCTGAGTGCCTTTGTTTCTGATAGCACCTTATCTTTAGTATTTTTTCAAGGGCCTCTACAAGGGTAGAAAACATTTATCTTCCTTGTAATGTCCTTTTTAATTGTTTCTCCCTGATGTTCATGCAAACCAGCTAATTAAATCCCTAGAAGCTTTCCTGTTTACAGTTCAGCACAAAATGTTATTTATTTTTCTCGAGTTAGCCATTTGCTATTCAAATCCCATTTTAGCACTCTGATTTTTCATCTTCATTTTTAGGTGTGACATTGCTTGAATTCCATATTCTCAAAGACATGTTTGACTGGAGTCATCTTGAGAGCTTTGCCTGGTACTCATGCTACCCTCCCTTGGGTACACAGGTACCAAAATTTGACTCTCAGCACTCTGAGTTGGTTTTGATCTCATCTAAATGATCCTGCTCTGGCAGGGGGGTTGGACTAGATGATTTCCTAGGTCCCTTTCAACCCCAAACATTCTATAATTCTATGATTTTAACTCCAGCTTTCCTGACAGCACCCATTGCTCTCTGTCTGGACTCCTTTCAGCCCCGAAGTTGGGCAGCTTGAACTTCATCAGTAGGTTTCACCAAATTAAGCAGATTCTCTCTAAGTGAGCATCTTCTGACTCTGCAGGTTGTCCATTAACTGATTCATTAATTAGAACAAGGTAGAGCACTACCTACTGT
>VYZU01028701.1:0-21501 GCA_013401355.1 Ceyx cyanopectus
CCTCCTGTAAGGACCAGAGTCAAGCTCTGTGCTGCTTTCCTGACCTGGCCAAAGTGGGGTCATTATCTTTCCTGTTCCCTGCCTTGCAGAAGGACAGAGCTTTTTTCCCATTCTACAAAAAAACCCACATGGAAGGTATAAAGCAGGTTGGTCCATCTCGGTGCTCTCATGAGACCTTCTTTCCCCAAGGGAACTTTGGGAAGAAGTGCTACTAGCAATACTGGCTCCACCTTGTTTCAGGAATCCTGAAATGATCCTGCTTAATAATTTTCAGTGGTAGATCCAATCATCATCCTTATTTCATTCGTTTTGCTGCTCTGAGAATGGCAGGCTAGTTTTTCCTGTAGCCCTTCTGAATTTCATACATTCCTTTAACACTCAGCATTTATTTTCCCTCTGGAGTCTGAAGTAATCTGAGAGAGTAACGAGCCACTGCATCATTATGAGTCCCAGTTTCTCTACCAGCATAGTCCAAACATGTTTCTTACTGTGCTTACTTCTGTAATAGAGAAAGAAGCTTGTACAAGCAGCCTGGCAGAGAGTGATGGTACACAAAATGGGTAATTTCTGGCCAGAAAAAAAAGGAAACATTATTAAGCAGTACATAGTCAGATGTAAAACTTGCTAGGATTTCACTGAACTTCTCAGGTTTCCCCATTTCAGGTGGCCAACAAAAGACAAGGGAGACTTTTGCTGCATATATACTTCACCACCAACATGGAAGCAACTCTTGGGTGAGATGAGCTAGCACATTGACATGGATAAAGAAATATTGTTTGAGGTCGATTGGGTAGAAGTCCTTCCCTTTTAAATGTGCTGAAATTTCTTATGTTCATTACTAATGGACATCACTTTAAGACACACTTGGAAACTCCTTGCCTACCAAATTGCCTATTGCTTGGTCATTAAAAGCAAAGTTCAAAAACATTTTCTGTAAGTTCAGTGAAATATTATTTCAGAGCTTTGGTGCTTTACTCAACAAACCACATTTTCTCATTTGTGCTGTGCCAAATGTTCTAACAACTGTAGCTACAGATCATATAACTGAAAACCTTCTTAATGTGAGCTTGAGAATTTTTACTAGCTCTAAAAACAGCTGGTCATGAACATACAAGTCAGAAAAGAATGCAAAACAAAACTAGTAAAAAGAGTGTTGATTGGTAGCTCTCTCAGGGGTATATTTAACCATTTCTTAAATATGTTTTACCTGTCTGGAAGTGAGAATATTTACATTATTTTTTTCAGAGATAACTGGGAAGAAAAAACTCCTAATGAAGTGCATTTGTTTCTGACAACTGCAACCTGGTGTATATACTTAGACAAAAAAATTATCAATTTTGGCTATTCTAGGATGAATATGAGATCTTTAAGATGAGTCCTAACCTCAAAAATGTTTCTGAACAGATTTTTGGCATCTCTCTTTGGTAGTTCTATGTGTGCATATGGATGTAGATCTGAGGGTCCATATGTGCAGAGAGAAGACACCCACTAAGGTGGATAAGCATCCTTGAACTAATCTCAGGGATATAGAGTCAGACTATACCAATCTCTTTGCTCATACAATCTACAGGAAGCTTTTAGTGATTTCAGTGGGATCTGGGTTGATTACTAGCTTTGATCTTAATCAGTACAATTTTTAGCAACCTGTATATAAGTAATAACTAGGAACCCATGCTATAGGTGCTCACTAATCTTAACTTCAAGGGCAGTACAATAAACATGCTTAAAACATCAGCCAACAAGGCATTGGTAAACTGGCTTTTACCATAACTGTGCCAATTGCTGTGCACGTAAATCATGCACTTTTTCACCATGCAAAGCTCCTTTAGACTACAGTGGCAGACAGATAAACAAATATGTTTTCTGTTCCTATTACTGGCAAGATAAAGAGGAGCAGATTTTTAATTTCTCAGACATTTTAATGAATAGTTGAAGTTTACTATAATACATGCTAGAAGAGTAAATTTGATATAAGCCCATTCCTCAAAGGCTGGGTGGGACAGTTATAGTCAAACCATTCCTGGTCAAAACAAAATATGCTCTTAAAGATCTTAATCTCCTTCTATTTATACTGCACATGAACTGCACTAGCTGGTAGCAATGCACCTTCAAACCAAAACATACTTCACCTTATCACTAAAGAAGCAGAGGAATCCAGTGGTTCATACTGGTTAGCAAGTATTTGATTGACCTTTCAGTGGCTGCTGAAAGGAATTGTGATGTTGCAAATCTGATAGTGCCTGTTTAATCTGTTCTCACTGTAAATTTCAGAGGGTATGTCTATGAAGAGTGCCTGAATGCTTGAAATCCAATAAGGAAATTGATTAGCACTAGTGACCTCTACCGAAAAAGGTCAAAGGAAAATTCCCTTTCAACTCCTCATCAGCTCTTAGCAAATGAGTGCCAGATCCCACACTTCCATCTTAACAGCACCATGGAAACTGGTCCAGGTGAAATGCTACCCATCACAAAAATCTGTGTTAATCACATGCATAAAGATGATAGAAATGCTCCCTGGGCTCCCCAGTGCAATGAAACAATGTGACTTAATGGCATTTTCAGGATCCTATACACAAAGGGAGGAAAGAGTAGGATTTCCTTCAGAGATAATTAAGATATGGAACAGACACATCAGTAGGGTAAAAAAGGTTAAAATAAGGAGTAAAAATATATGCTGGTGTTTTTCAGAAGTTTTCTGCCTTGGACTTTCATTTCTTTGCAGTAATTTTTGTCAGTGCTTCCTCAGTGCAGGCCAGAGAGAATTTTTTATNGATTTCACTGAACTTCTCAGGTTTCCCCATTTCAGGTGGCCAACAAAAGACAAGGGAGACTTTTGCTGCATATATACTTCACCACCAACATGGAAGCAACTCTTGGGTGAGATGAGCTAGCACATTGACATGGATAAAGAAATATTGTTTGAGGTCGATTGGGTAGAAGTCCTTCCCTTTTAAATGTGCTGAAATTTCTTATGTTCATTACTAATGGACATCACTTTAAGACACACTTGGAAACTCCTTGCCTACCAAATTGCCTATTGCTTGGTCATTAAAAGCAAAGTTCAAAAACATTTTCTGTAAGTTCAGTGAAATATTATTTCAGAGCTTTGGTGCTTTACTCAACAAACCACATTTTCTCATTTGTGCTGTGCCAAATGTTCTAACAACTGTAGCTACAGATCATATAACTGAAAACCTTCTTAATGTGAGCTTGAGAATTTTTACTAGCTCTAAAAACAGCTGGTCATGAACATACAAGTCAGAAAAGAATGCAAAACAAAACTAGTAAAAAGAGTGTTGATTGGTAGCTCTCTCAGGGGTATATTTAACCATTTCTTAAATATGTTTTACCTGTCTGGAAGTGAGAATATTTACATTATTTTTTTCAGAGATAACTGGGAAGAAAAAACTCCTAATGAAGTGCATTTGTTTCTGACAACTGCAACCTGGTGTATATACTTAGACAAAAAAATTATCAATTTTGGCTATTCTAGGATGAATATGAGATCTTTAAGATGAGTCCTAACCTCAAAAATGTTTCTGAACAGATTTTTGGCATCTCTCTTTGGTAGTTCTATGTGTGCATATGGATGTAGATCTGAGGGTCCATATGTGCAGAGAGAAGACACCCACTAAGGTGGATAAGCATCCTTGAACTAATCTCAGGGATATAGAGTCAGACTATACCAATCTCTTTGCTCATACAATCTACAGGAAGCTTTTAGTGATTTCAGTGGGATCTGGGTTGATTACTAGCTTTGATCTTAATCAGTACAATTTTTAGCAACCTGTATATAAGTAATAACTAGGAACCCATGCTATAGGTGCTCACTAATCTTAACTTCAAGGGCAGTACAATAAACATGCTTAAAACATCAGCCAACAAGGCATTGGTAAACTGGCTTTTACCATAACTGTGCCAATTGCTGTGCACGTAAATCATGCACTTTTTCACCATGCAAAGCTCCTTTAGACTACAGTGGCAGACAGATAAACAAATATGTTTTCTGTTCCTATTACTGGCAAGATAAAGAGGAGCAGATTTTTAATTTCTCAGACATTTTAATGAATAGTTGAAGTTTACTATAATACATGCTAGAAGAGTAAATTTGATATAAGCCCATTCCTCAAAGGCTGGGTGGGACAGTTATAGTCAAACCATTCCTGGTCAAAACAAAATATGCTCTTAAAGATCTTAATCTCCTTCTATTTATACTGCACATGAACTGCACTAGCTGGTAGCAATGCACCTTCAAACCAAAACATACTTCACCTTATCACTAAAGAAGCTGAGAAATCCAGTGGTTCATACTGGTTAGCAAGTATTTGATTGACCTTTCAGTGGCTGCTGAAAGGAATTGTGATGTTGCAAATCTGATAGTGCCTGTTTAATCTGTTCTCACTGTAAATTTCAGAGGGTATGTCTATGAAGAGTGCCTGAATGCTTGAAATCCAATAAGGAAATTGATTAGCACTAGTGACCTCTACCGAAAAAGGTCAAAGGAAAATTCCCTTTCAACTCCTCATCAGCTCTTAGCAAATGAGTGCCAGATCCCACACTTCCATCTTAACAGCACCATGGAAACTGGTCCAGGTGAAATGCTACCCATCACAAAAATCTGTGTTAATCACATGCATAAAGATGATAGAAATGCTCCCTGGGCTCCCCAGTGCAATGAAACAATGTGACTTAATGGCATTTTCAGGATCCTATACACAAAGGGAGGAAAGAGTAGGATTTCCTTCAGAGATAATTAAGATATGGAACAGACACATCAGTAGGGTAAAAAAGGTTAAAATAAGGAGTAAAAATATATGCTGGTGTTTTTCAGAAGTTTTCTGCCTTGGACTTTCATTTCTTTGCAGTAATTTTTGTCAGTGCTTCCTCAGTGCAGGCCAGAGAGAATTTTTTATGAACTCTTGAAAATAGATTTAAAATTCACAAAGTCTCATAACAACTGCTATGCTTCCTGCCACTCTCCTATATGGTCGTTTTTCAGCTGAGAACTCGGTAAAACTCAACAGATTGACATACGGCCGTGACTGGGCTGCTAAACACCTTCTGATGTTGAGGAGACGATATTCTACAGCCTTTGGCTTGTATGATTTTTTTGGCGGATTCAAATCTAAGCCTCTTTTGGCCTTTCAAATCCATCAGCAAGATGCTGTCACTGGAGATGCGTTACTACCATCTACTGTTAGTAAGTCAGTACTGCACCTTGAGCCATTTGCATGTTGTCCTGCTTTCTGCACTGCTGCTAATTTGTCTTTCGAGGGTATTTATTTATCTTGTAAGGTAAGATTAATAAAAACAGAGGCCACTTAGGCAGGGGTTGTGACATCAACACTTAGGAACTCACAGGTGGACGCACAGTGTTCCAGCCAAAACACAGCATGTTCTTAGAGAGGAGGAGATGGAACAAATACATCCCAATGTCTTGGGAACAATTTTCTCACCTCCCCAGCAAGTACTCGATCAATAAATATGTTCCCAACTCATGAAATGAGGAAAGACTTATCTTTTTATCACAAATTTAAGCTCACTGAAAAATCCAACTAGCTGTTTTACATAAGGAAATCGAGTGGCTAGGTCAGAACATTTTCTGGTAAAAATCAGCATAGCTCCAGGGACCTCCACTCGGGTGGACGTGAGCCAATTAACTCTGCCTTGTGTACAGAGGTCTGATAAGTAAGCCTGTGCTGAGGATTAAGTCACTAAAATGAGCACAGACAAGGCCAACTTTTATCTGCTGCTGTTTGCGAGCAAAGGTGAAAAGATAGTTGGTCAAGCGAACCAAACTGGGCTGAAAGCCAACCAGTTAAAACTCACTGACTCTGGCAGAGTCATTCCAGATTCAGGTCTGCATAATGGAGAAGCAATCCAGCCTCCCCCCCTGCAACTCCAGGCCAGTTGACTTCAGTACGTGTCCTTAGTGACAAACTGAAGTAAAACTGCCTTGCTGTAGGATCTGCACACTCTATACATTTACATGACTTTTCATCCACATGTTTTATCCATCCATGAAGGCAGATCTTGAACAAGCCTTTGCAGCACATCTCAAGATTTAGTATTTTATCAGCATCCTCCAACTCTCCTTTTTAAAGCATACATAGCTAAATAACTAACAGTTGTGCAGTCAGTGCACACCGGCCTCCCACACAGGGGAGATGGAATTATCTCCACATTGCTGTTCCTCATCTCTGCTGTTTCTGCCTTTTTTATTAAGATGGGCCTGATTAGGAGTGGTTTTGCTCTAATGAGGGCTGTTGCTGGGCCTGCAGGGACTGGACAGTGCCTAGAGCTTCCAGATCACTGCACAGTGCAAGCACAGGCTGTAGAAGCAGGAGTGAGCTACTCCGTTTTGCGCAGACAGATTTGTTTGGTGTGTCCAGGTTTTAGTGACTGATAATGTCTGACTGGCTGTACTGTTAAAGACAAGGTCTTCTTTGCTGTTACCTGCCTTTATTCTTCATTTTCCAAGAATAAAAACACTCTTTTCCTAGTCTGCTCCTGTAGAAGGGACTGTCTGCTCATCCTAGAAACCTTTTCCTACACACACCTCCATTGAAGCTCACTCCTGAGTAGGGTGTCGAGACCAGGTTATGGCACTGCACATGTCATGTCAGTTCACTGGACAAAGACATTTACAGCTCCCTGGCCTGCTGCTCCTCAGAACAACATCAGACACTGAATTTCTTTCCCAGATGCTTCATGTTAACAGTCCATCACCCTGAAACCAGTCTAAATGCCCAAATTTTCCTGTCCTCTCACTTATGCTGCTGATGATCTTAAGGCACAATGTTCTAAACCACATGACTCTTCTTCTCTTCTCTTCTCTTCTTCTCTCCTTTGTTAAGTTTAATTCCAGTTTTGTTACTTCACTTCTCAAGGTCACCTGGCACTTTGTGTAGCACATCCCTATCCTCCTTTACTAATTGTGCCCTCTAAATGCTACCAGCAACTTGTATAAATGTGTCCTCGGCACACAGTTTTAAGGACATTAATGAATATATTAAAACAGAATCAGTTTTATGACTAACTAAAGATGTCTGGGAAACATCACTATCAGCTTTCTTCAAGTTGATGCTTTTCTTATTTATAGTACATATTTTTGTCTCCCCTTTAGCCAGCAGATTTGTAAGTAACATCTTTAGTTATTCCCCATATGGCAGCTATCAGATACTTACTAAAGCCTAGGAGATCTGCCACGTTTTCCCTGGCTGTGAAAATTGATTATCTTAAAAATAATAGTGTGACATGATGCAACACTGGTAAAAGCTTGTTATGTTTTATTCCACTTTCCTCTCTCTCTCTCTCCCTCCTACCCTCCCTCTCATATTATTCTTCCCTCAGAAGTCTATTCATAAGCCTTTCATGCTATTGCAACAAGCCTAGCAACACTGCTGTTACTACTTGTAAATATAGGCAATTTTTTATTTGCTGTTCTCCAGTTGCAAGCTCAATGTCCCATTTGCTCATCTGGTAAATATGCCCGGGACAAACAATTTCACATGACCAGTCTGATAGAGTTCTAGGATAAAAAGTGCCTTGTCCCCAGTGCCCACTTCCCTCCATGAGTGCAACAGAACTCTCCAGATTTCGCTGTGATGTTCTCTCTTTTCCACCTCAGCCAGTGGCATTTATATTTTTTAGGGAAGGGGAATGGCGGTGCTGCTCATACTTGGCTGTTAATTCCTGTTACAGTCAGAGCAAGGCTACAGATAGTGTTACAATGAAGTGATGAAGCAAAAGGCTTATGTACTGCTCCCATCAGGTTTAAATAGGCTGGGATTGTCCCATCTTGACCACAAACTCTTCATGCATGTCTACAAAGATCCATCTCCTTTCAAGAATCAGTCCTCTAATTAATTAATACTCAGATTCAGATCTGCTCAGCTACTGCAGTGTCATCACACCATTTCTGAATCAAAAGAGTGTGGGCTTGTCTTGGGGAGATCCTCATCCCCAGATGGGAACTCAAGCTCTGTTTCTTCCCCAGCACAGGACACGCAGGCAAGACCCCCTGCCATGGGCTCAGGTCACTAAGCTTATGGAATTTCTTATTTCCTTCACCCCTTTCTGTTCTCTTGACAGTCTGGCAGTCCCTTTTTTCTAGAATCCCACATTATCTGTTACCAGGCCCTTCCTTCCTCTGGAGAGGCTTCTAAGGATTGCTCCTCTCATTTTAATTTATTTTTAATATTTTATTCTCTTCTCATTTTCATTTATTTGTAATATTTTAATATAATTCTCCCTCAGACCTCTCTAATAAGACAAGGCTCACCCTAAGGTGTATATATGTATTAATACGCTCTGCCTGCAGTTAACTCTTTCAAGACCAGTGCAACATTTTCACAAGAGGTCTCAGAAATGAACTAAAGAGCGAGCTGAAAGAGACTGACCGTGAACTTCTCCTTATTGCATCAGAGCATGATGGTCTGGGTATTTACTAGAGAAAGCAAGAGCTTGATGTTTACTTAACTGTTGTTCATTAACTTCTTTCCCATCTCCTATGTTTCAAACTGCATTGAAACACAGTATTTGTTCCTCTGGAAAACAAGTTATGTAAACTTCTCATGAAAAGTAAAGAATTTTTTAAAAGTAAGCGGTTATAACTGACCCAGTCTGCAACAGCTATTATAAAGGAGCAAAGAGGTCTCTCTTTTTTGACATCATTGTGTTTAGGTAGACAAATATGACAGCCATTATCACATCAGGAATAGCTTCCAGGCAATCACCGTTTTTAAACCTACGGAGAAACAGATGAATATTTAGGGCTATGTATCATCCCCTCATCAATGGCATATGAATCTATTTTTTCCATAGGCTGTACTTAGAAGTCTTAGTATTTGAACAAATTCAGCCTTGCACCTAAAACATTAGTCAGTATCCCAAACCTTACACAAAGACCAGGAAAAATCCAATTCCAGTCCTTGGCATTCAGCAGCATTGCATGGTCAGGTAAGTCTGTCCCTCATGTTAAGGCAGCACTTGTCACCTACAGATCTCCAGCTGTACCATCAAATAGATATTCAGTTTCACCAGTGTAGGGTTACCCCTATTTCAGAAACAAACAAACTGAAGCTGAAGCAGCCAGTGGTTCCAAACACCATTGTAATGCTGGTGATAGTCTTGCTTTGTGACAGCAGTTTGCCCAAATGATCTCCAGAGGTCACAGAATCATTAAGGCTGGAAAAGACCTCTAAGAACATCAAGTCCAACCATCAACCCACTATACCATGACCACTAAACCATGCCCTGAAGTGTCTCATATACATGTTTTTTGAACATGTCCAGGGATGGTGACTCCACCACCTCCCTGGGCAGACTGTTCAAATGTCTCACCACTCTTTCAGTATAGAAATTTTTCCTGATATCCAATATAAAACTTCCCTAGTGCAACTTAAGCCCATTTCTTCTTGCCCTATCACTAGTTACTTGGGAAAAGAGACCAACACCCACCTCATTACAACCTCCTTTTAGAGTTGCAGAGAACAACATCTCCTCTCAGCCTCCTCTTCTCCAGACTAAACAATCCCAGTTCCCTCAGCCACTCCTCATAAGATGTGTTCTCCAGACACCTCATCAGCTTTGTTGCCCTTCTCTGGACCCGCTCCAGCATCTCAATGTCTGTCTTATATAGCAGTGCCCAAAACTGAACATGATACTCAAGCTGCAACCTCACCAGCACCCAGTACAGTGGAACAATCACTTCCCAAGTCCTTCTGGCCGCATTATCTCTGATACAAGCCAGGATGCCGTTGGCCTTCTTGGCCACCTGGGCACACTGTAGGCTCATGTTCAACTGGCTGTCCACCAGCACCCCTAGATCCTTTTCCGCTGGGCAGTTTTCCAGCCACTCTTCCCCAAGCCTGTAGCGTTGCCTGGGGTTGTTGTGACCGAAGTGCAGGACCCGGCACTTGGTCTTGTTGAACCTCATGCAATTGGCCTCAGCCCATCGATTGAACCTGTCCAGATCCCTCTGCAGAGCTGTCCTACCCTGCTCAATTTGGTGTCATCTGCAAACTTACTGAGAATGCTCTCAATCCCATCATCCAGGTCATTGATAAAGATATTAAACAAGACTGGCCCAAAAACTGAGCCCTGGAGAATACCACTTGTGCCTGCCACTTGAACCTGCCTTTCATGAACCCATGTTGGCTGGGCCTAATCCACTGGTTGTCCTGCAAGTGCCATGGAGTGCATTTGAACCTCTCCCTAATTTTCCCAGGTACCAAGATCAGGTTGACAGGTCTGTAGTTCCCCAGATCCTCCTGGCTCTTCCTGTAGATGAGAGTCACATTGGCGTGCCTCCAGTCATTTGGGACCTTCTCTTTTAACCAGAACTGCTGATAAATAATGGAGAGTAACTTGGCAAGCTCCTGAGCCATCTCCCTCAGCACTCTTGGGTGGATCTCATCTGATCTCATAGACTTCTGAGTGTCCAGGTACTGTAGCAGGTCATTAATGACTTCCTCCTGGATTAAAGGGCATTTACTCTGCTCTCCATTCCTGTCTTTCAATACAGGGGACTGACTGCCCTGAGAATAACTGTTCTGACTATTAATGACTGAGGCAAAGAAGGCATTAAGTACTTCAGCCTTTTCCCCAACTTGGTGGAAATGTTTCCCCCCACATCCAATAAAGGTTGGAGATTGTCCTTGGTTCTCTTTTTCATGTTAATGTATTTGTAAACATCTTCATTATTACCTCCTACCAGTGACCAGATTGAGTTCTAGATAGATTTTTACCTTTCTGATGTTCTCTCTGAACGACCTAACTAGATCCCTTTACTTTTCTTGCCTGCCACTTCTTCCAAAGGTGGTAAACTCTCCTATTTTTCCTGAGTCCCAGCAAAAGCTTTCTGTTCATCCAGGTTGATTTCTTTCCCCACCAGTTCATCTTATAACACACAGGGACACCCTGATCCTGTGCCTCTATGACTTCCTTCTGGAAGAATGTCCTGTCTTCCTGGATCCCTTTGCCCGTCAAGACTGTCTCCTAAGGGACTCTCTCAGCCAGTGTCCTGAACAGGCCAAAGTCTGACAAGAAGACTTCAGTAGTGGTTTTGCTGACCCTACCTTCTTACTTCACCAAGAATCAACAACTCTATAATTTCATGGTCACTAAGCCCAAGACGGACTCCCAAGACAGTCCCTTCCAAAGGAATTTTTTTTATTCAGTGACTAAACTGGTTAGATTATCCAGGTTCCCTACTGGCCACCATTGACTCCAACTCATTGAGTTAATCTGCCAAAGAGCTAACTTTACCATAATAATTCATTTTCTTCTCGCATAGTTCCCTGCACGACCTCGCTGTGTGGTCAGAGGAATGACTGAGGAATGTTAGAGTGAGATCTGTGGCAAGGAACAGTAGCTGGGACCTTCCCTTTCTAGAGCAGCCAGCTACTACAGCAGACAACTGGTAACATCAACCTACACCTCAGGGGCAGGCATGGGAATTGAGCATGCTGCATTCTCCATGCCTGCCCTGTTTCCCCAACCTGTCAGTGTGTGAAAGATGTGGTTGAGTCTCTGAAGAACATCTGCCAAATTTCCCCAAGTTTGCTGTGGCTGGAAAGTGTGAGTGAGGATTCTGGCCTTTGGTCAGCAGGCATAGAGCAGTGGCTGCAGAACACTTGGTGGTGGCAGTCCCCAAGCCCATGGCTTAATAACTGTTACTAGCACCATCTCCTTCATTTTCTCACTGAACATACAAACCCCTGTGTCCAGAATATGCTTCTCTGGGAATGTTACTTCTTCAGGCTTTCCAGTTTTCTGAACACTAAAAATGATACATGTTAAGAGAGTCTGGCTGCAGCTGAAATGTACTTAAACCTATGGGCTTAAGTACACAGCACCTCATCTAGTTCCTAGCTACTCTGAAGTATTTTTCTATTTGTAGGCTCAGGTCCTTCTGCCCTAATAACTACTTTTCAAATACATGGACACCTTTTTGCTCTTATTTCAGGCCCAAATTCTTTGACCTTTGTTACATAGCAAATTTGAATTTCTGCTCTAGGAAAGTCTGTTTTTCTGCCTCCCTCTCCTACCATAAGCTTCCCATAATATTCTGCAGGCCCAAAGGCCTGAGTATAATTTTGAGCATTAAGTATCTCACACTGTCCCACACTAGTGTCCCCTAGTCTGAGGGGACAGGCCATAAACTCAGACAGTAAATGAGAAATGTTTTTTAAGAATATCTACGAAACTTACACACTGTTTTTTCCAACCCAATTAGTTTTAATGGAATTTAATGGGCTTTCCTGTTTTTCCCTTCTGTAATTCTTTTCATAGACTTCAGTTGCTGCAAAGTTTCAATTTGTGGCACCTGAAATATTAAATATCAGAAATCTGCAGTCCTCCCCCTCTGCTCTACCCAAGATACCAACCAGTCTGCTAAACGCCCTCCAGTGATTTTGGTGAAGACAAAGAGACAGCGTGGGGACTGAATATGGAAATTGCTATTTCAGAAATAACCTAGTGTGTGGGCACTCCTGCCCCCAAATAAGATGTTTTATATTTTTATATTCAGTTCCAGCTGCAGAAAAACCTTTGCACTGGAACAGGAGAAGTTACTCCTGAATAAAGTACAGTGCTGATGTGTTGGAACCACACATAACTTTTCACAGAGACATACTGCTTAAGGAATTATTACTTTATCTAGGGGAAGCTTTGGGGTGAGTTACCATTGATTTCAAAAGTCAGAAGATACCAAAGAGCATATATTCCTTGGAAAGCAAACTTACAAAGTGTTTCCTTACAAACACAAATTGATTCTGACAATGGGACCTTAACTGTGACCGAGACCTGTAGGCCCTAATAGTTTATTATTTAGTGATGTAAGAAATAAAGGATTTCCCCCCCTCATTACTGTCGTAATAGAGAGCAGATATTGCTCATTTCATACTGAATTAAATTTTACTTTCAACAAAACTGAATAGAAATGATTTAATCATTCACCTTCTATTTACTTTTGATATCAAAACAAAGTTAACACAGGCAGCTTCGTGACGCATGTAAAACAAATCCCACCAGAGACCATTCCAGGATTTTAGGGGAAATTATTTGTATCATTATTATTCTACTGGGCTGCCTGTAATTTTCAGATCAAACCCAATACATTTTTCCCCCAGTATCTGCAATGACTTCCAAAATTATGCAGATGATTATTTTATTAGCAGGTACCCAGATGGTAGACTGCCAGGCGCAGTTACTGTCACTGCATCCAGCTCTCTGTAATGCAAGAATTACTAAGAAAGCAGTGCATTTGGCCATTGGTTGTATAAATGAAGACCAAACCAACAGTTACAAACTCAATTCAAAAAAAATCAATAAAAGGTATATGAATCATCAGACTAGTAACATTAGATGCAATGTTAACACTAATCTTTTCATTTAAGATGTCTAGTACAACACTGACATGTGGGAAACATCCTGCCCCATATCGTCAATTCTCATTGACTTTATATAAAGCCACTTGAAAGCAGTTCATCACCAGTCTTGCAATTTACTCTATGGGATACCTTAGACCACAGCTGAAAGACAGGGATCTAGCAGCAGAGCAAACTGCATGAAACAGGGAAAAAATGCATATTCACTTTAAAAGACTATTTTTGGACCACAGGAACCAGGCTCATTTGTGACTGTTGCCATACTAGGAAGACAGTGTTTATTCCAAGACTCTACTTTGAATAAATGCAATGTTTGTCTCTTTCTACCTCCAAGGGATGATTACCCATATAGTTCGTAAAACCATTTTAGGTATGAAAAGCACTGATATAATATTGGCTGTAAGAATAAAGTACTCAGTGTTTTGTAAGATTACTTACTGAATCACTGAGCCACAGAACTGTACAGTTGCAAAGAACCTCCAGAGATGATGCTGTATAATGAGGCTGGATCAACCATCGGGTATGTGCAGAGGCTAATAAGCTCTTGGCAGCAGGCAGCCATGAGTTTCCCAGTTATTTTAGCACCCATTCTCACCCTGGGATCTTTTAAGTGGCTGAATACTCCCCTCTTTCTCTTCTTGATTTGATTTCTTCCCTTGGATGTCCATCTCACTTCTGTGGCTCCTCTCAGAACCTGTGGACTATCTTCTTGGGTAGTCATAGTGGCCAACTAGCCTCAGACATATTAGCCCCCAGACTACACAGTATTTTCTCTTTTTTGGGCACAAGGGCTGAATATGGCCTGGGGATTCCTTCCCCCACTAGATCTTGGACCTCCCTTTCTTCTCTGCAGCATGTTGCCCAGTGCACTCTGTCCGCTCCCCCAAATAGATTACAGAGGAGGAAGGTGATAGCATCAGACATCATCTGGTTTCTTCAGAACTGTGTCAGTGACTGCTGCTTGGAAAACTTCTCCCCATTTTCTTTGGAAGAAGCAGAAAGCCAGATCTGGCCCACAGGCTGCCAGCTTAACAACATGGGTTAAGACAGGCCCCCAGAGTGTGAAAGCACAATTCACTCGTGCAGAACTTAGCATATCAAGGAGACGGCAATCTAAATACACCTTACACTGTTTCAGAAATATGTTGTCTATCTTTTCAGGCATGGATGGGAAGATTGTTCTATTGGATCTGGACGAGCTAGATGCCAAGTGTAATATTAAAATTTGTATGCCACAGGAGGCTTGTGAACACAGGACTTTTGTTGAAATGTAGTATATATACTACATCTACAGATTGGGTTTAGCTTTACACCTTGGTTCTTATGGCACAGCTGTTCACATTAGGAAAGTTAAACCTGTTGACAGATCTGATAGCCAGCACTGTCTGATGCAAACATGGGAAGCAGGAAGCAAGAGAAATCAAAGAAGAAAAATGTGTCTCCCCATTAATGAACAACAGCAAACAGTCCAGCCATATTCTTGCTGAAAGGAATTTGATGTCTCGGTCAGTGCTTTGCCTAATGAGCTACCAACATCAATCTGTCATCATCTGTATTATTTGAAATGGCCTCTGCTGACACGAGGTATATTCATATACTGGCCCTCCTGGGCACTTGAGAGTTCAAGTCCTGGCCAGTTTATACCACACTGAATGATAATGAAGGGTAACAGAATAATCAGTGGCTTCCTTCTCTCAAAGGGAGGCAAGAATGTTGTTGTAGGGATCTCCCCCATCCAAGAATGGCTTTTGATTACAGAGCAGGAAATATGAATTATTTGGTTCTCTGTGTACAAATAGTCTCTAGCAGTTCTTTGCAACAGTGCTTTAGCTCTCCAAAGCACATGTAGCACATCTGTCCATCTGTGCCAGCATTGCCATGAGCCTGCCCCAAGAACCTGACTCTCAAGAAATTGCAGGGCTATACCAAAAGCCAAGAAAGAGATGAACACTGACAATAATTGGGAATTTCAAGCAAAGAAATCCCTTTTTAGTGCTTTGTCTCTAGCCATTCCTATGATACACACATATCATTACACAATAATCTTTAATAGTACTTCAGCTGCACTCCAAAAATTACTTCCTCTGGAAATGTGCACTGAATGAGATTTCAGATTGAAAGATTTCTAACTAGCACCCAGTAGTTCTCTTAAAACCTTAACTTGCATCAATATACAACAGCATAATGGGAGCTTCAAACAATGAAGTAAATAATTTGTCATGAATCCTCGGCAAATGGCATCTCCTATATTCCTATTGGTGAAAAGCTAACAAAAATCTTGTTGCCTTTCAGAAAGTAGCTGGGAGTTGCCACATGATAATACTAGTCAAGTCTCCAGTGTTAACACAAACAACCGCAGACGAGTTCCAGGTGAGTTATATAGCATGATAAATAGCAGTGTTTGACACCAGTATTAACAACTTCTCTGTTAGGAACTCACAGGTTTCAAAATGTTTGAACTAGACCTCACTTCTTCTATAGCAAGTAAATACTATGTGTTCCATTCTGTCAGTGAAGGACTTTCCTTCAGCTGTCACAAAGACACTCTCATTTTTGAGACTTGTGTGGACTACAGGATGGTTTCTTCCCTCCTTACATATACCCACATGTAGGCAAAGTTAGGAAGGGGTCAGCTCAGGCATTTATTTTCAAAGGAATGTTTTGTACCAAAATGCTCTTGGCCAGCAAAGAGAATAAGACTATGCCTAGAATGACATCGTCATGTGTGCTCTTGAAGGCAGATCAGGCAAATACCTGACAAACCCAAAAAGCAGCAGACAACCGACCACTGCAGGTGGTTTTCAAACATTTTGCCTTGTGGAATCCTAAAAAAAATTCCCAATATAAGTGTAGCTCTCTGCATAATAAACACAATTTTAAAAGTCACAGACCACATACTTAATGTGACAATGGGCAGCTCTTCAGGCCCATTGTGAATTGAGAGAGGTGACAGCCCCAAGGACAAGCTCAGAAGTGGGATTCTTTCTGAAGAGAGTGAAAGAAACAGATCTGTCAGTGACATGGCCAAATGGCTCAAAGAGATTGTGATGTCAGAGTGGACAAAGTGAGATCCAGGTGAACAGCAGAAAGAGGTCTGGTCTTGGCCAGGGCCTTGCAGATGAGGGGACAAAATTGAGCTTGATGTTCTCATGAACGAGGAACCACTTGGGGAAATTATGACATACTCAACAGACTAACATAGAGAGTAGGATCAGTGGTCATGATATAGAGGAGAACATCATATGGAAATCAGCACACACAAAAATTTTAAGCTATAGTAACAGATAAAATAGGGACTTCAGAGATATTTGTTAGGAAGAAGGCTATGATGTTGACCCAAACTGATTGTGTTAAGCAAGAGAACTCAAAAAGACCAAACATCATGAACAAGAGATAGACCTGGGTGTCAGGGAAAGGGTGATGTCACCAGTTATGAAGAATGGAAACATTAGAAACCCATTGAGACCAACAGCACTCAACAGAACAGCAGAGGGTATGTGCCAGAGGCAAAGGCTGAGATGCCATTGTAAAATCTTGTAGCCTCACCAAAGTGATTCTGTGAGTTGCCTTCACCCAGTTTACTCATAAATCCATGGGTACAAAAGTGGTAATCTGCACTATCCAGTTATCTGTACACTTTCTAACTGAAAGAATTTAACATTGCTGTTAAGTTCAGAATTTCTGGGCTCAATGTAAACAAAGATATAGCTCTCTGTCCTTTGGCACTACAAAACTTGACAGATTCACAAACATACCATCGGGAAAAGGTGTTGATGTGCACCTCTTTATATAAATGTGACACTGGATGTTGTTTTTAATCAGCCCACAATGCTTACATTCATATCTCCCTTTCTTTTAGACACTAAGGAGAAGGTCATCTGGGCACCTGTGTCTGTTCAGAGTGCCTCATGTTTATTGCTCTTGACAGCCCCGAGTCCATGTCTGCTGTGAATCTGATGTTATGTAAATTAGGCAAGGAAAGCTGTAAGCCTGGCTACTTTGTTGTCATAGAAGTCATTGATACTTCACGTCTAACAAGCAATATTTCAACTCCTTAAGCAGGAATGTCTATATAATTTCTTTCAAATTTCACTAAGATGGAAAGATCCACTTCCACCATTGCAAATGTGTTATTAATATATTGCCTCCATGCTATTAAATTAAAATGTCCCCCTCATGTTTCCTATCCTAGTTCCAGTTTTTCTACACATGAGGCTGGAAGGCAGCAGCAGGAGTTGCATAAATGGATGATTTAGGGACATACAGCAGTAAAAAAACCTTCTTGATCATCTGCCTCACTAAAAATAAATAACTTTAATTTTTTTAAAACCCTCTTGCTTGTCAGAATTATGTAAATCTCACTAGGATATTGATTAAGTTTGTCATGCCCCTGAAGCAGTGCTTCAAGGTGAGAAAGCATATCAGTTTTCTATCCTCCCACCTGCCATTCCTTAACACGAATCCTCCTGTCACTCATGCCAATGAGCCTCCATGTGAAACACAGGCACCATTTTCAAAACATTAGCCCAGTGAAAGTAGGTAACAATTTCATGTTCTTAAGTCTGCCACAGCATAAGAATGAACATGCAGCTTTTTCTACCAAATGTAGTGGAAAAAGCACTTACAGTGCCAAGAGTGAACTTTGGTTTCTCACATCAAAAATATGTCATTGCAGCTGAGCATGTGGGAATCCAAAGAGCCCAGTGGGTTTCTCCAGCACTTGCTACTAAATTTCAGGATTTAACTCAACAAGGGAAGATAAAATATGGAGTTATCATGTGGAGTTCTACATCAAAGAGACTAAAAGCATCATAGGACATGACAGCATCCAGATCAAATGTGCATTTCCATCTTCAAACATTGCTGTATATAGAAGTTACTGTGGCTTGTTTCAGTTGGTCTTTTTAAACTGAAGCCATGTGTCTGTGGAAGCTCTGGTAATGCTAGCACAGTTATTGGCTCTCATAGGAAGGGAAGTTTAAGTTCACTTAGGTTGACATGCTGTTCACTAAGACAAGGAGAGGTCAGTTTGACTGCAGGGTGTCTGTCTCAGTGTAAATACTCTGTTTCTGCTGTCTGATCCACTTTTGCTTCTGCTGGTCAGTTCTGCAGTCTCTTCCCAGGTATCTTGCTTTATGTGTTCTAGGTTCTGATCTGAAACAATGATCATGGAGAGCTGGAAGCCCAAACTATACCATAAGGACATACAGCCAAAGGAAAAACTTCAGTAGCTGCTAATCTCTGATTTCACAGTTGCCACCTATCCATCTCCAACCCATCTTTCCCATACCCATCAAACTGTACAGGCATAATACTGAGAGAACCATGACATCCCTGCAGGGCTGAAGCAAAAATATCCCACTGTTAAGAGTTGCATGGCAACATACATAACTTTGACCTTGATAAAAGGGTAAAAAAGTATAAAACTTTAGGCAGGGGGGTGGGGAGGGGGCAGGTCTTACATACCAGAACAGCATAACAGGGTAAGTCACACAGGGGTTTGAAAGCCCTTAACTCAGAAAACTCCTCTTACTGACTGCAACATCAAAACACATAGCAGAGAAAATGTGGAAACAGGGAGGAAAACTCAAATCAATCAAAAACTTCACTAAGACAAAACATCTTATATAATCTTCCCACTGGGAAGTGAAGGAGAATAGACTTTCATGTAACAAATGCTCGTTGTGTCACTTGATGTACTTCTGGAAAGCACTCAAATATTTCAGTGGCATAGACAATAGAAGAGCAAAATAGAAAAGTGAGAACAGAACAGAAATAGGCTCGGTTGGCTTTGTCTGGGAAAATGGTAAAAAATTAGAATTTCCATTCTAGTAAAAATTTTGGAATTCTTGACAACTTTTCCTGTGCTTAAGAAAACAACAAAAAAAAAGCAGTAAATTGTTTGGAAAAAATTTCCAGAAAAAAATAATTATCTGTAATAATCAATACAAAATCTGAGAGTCCAAATTTCAATTATCTCAATCCTGCTACTTCTCCAGTAAGTCCAGAAATTCCTAGTTTTTTACTGACTGGCACCTGGTTTGCCTGACTCTTAAATTCCTCTAATATTTTCAGATAGATCCTTCTACCCAGTAATATAAAAGCTTTTAAAACTTTTTACAAAATTCACTGAGTTATATGAGATCACAAAAGTAAAATGGAAAATAGTTATTTCTCTTTTATAGTTAAAAGAAAATAGAAGCTAACAGATTGAGAATAGCAAAAGTGAGCAAAAAAGAATCTCTAGCTGGACACCCAAAACTAGAGGCTACCAAATTAGATGTCATGTCTGCACTTTTTATTCCTCACAGTAAGAAATCTCTCAACTGCAAATACTACAACAAACTTCGGCACATCATCTTATCTTAAAGACACTCATATTGAACAAGCAAACAAACAAAAAACCAAACCCCTAAACATATAATGTTCTACTATTACTGCCTGGTAAAACTGTTCAGACTGCACAGATTTTTCTGCAGCCTAAAATTTCTGGTATAGGGACACTGGGGGACCTGGAACTATAGTGAACCTAAGCCAATTTAGATCTGTTGAGGATTTGCCCATGTAGTGGAAGGGGGCCAATAAGACTATGCAAATCAATTAGTCTAATTTGTCCTGAGGATTTTCTCAGAACTCTATGTGTTTTCATACACTTTATTTTAAAATGCCAATTATACTGTCATTAAAGGAAGCATTATGATGCCTTGACAAGACTGGTCACTTTAACTATTTAACATTTTCCCTGCAGACATTTTCTTGCCCTAGTGTGCAGGTTTCTGTGGAGGTGATGGCTATATAGAAGACAGCCCTGATGTTCCTTGATGTTCTTGTGAACTCTGTGATCCAAAAGTAATGTACTTAATCAAGTGTAAAGCGAGAGGTGATTAAGTTTTGCAGTGCTGTACAATGCCTGGCTGCTCAGAAATGCATCTTTTGATGCGGTGCAGAGAATTGGACCAGTTCTGTCTGCTTTACCAAAAAAAGATGGCTTAGTAATCTGAATAGAGAGCCTCAGAGATCCCCACCAGTGTTTAACTTGGATCCAAAGCTTCTTTTTTTTTAAAAAAAAGAGATTTATCTGTTTGCTTGTTTAATTTGTTTGAATTTTAAGCTCACAAAGGGGTCAACTTGACATCTTGTGGAAATAGTTCTTTGCTTTTCTTTCAGATGAGGTTGAGCAGGGGCAGTAAGTTTCCAATCATTACTAGTTGTTCTAAGCATCCAACCAAAAAAACAAGAGAAAGTAAAAAAGAAAACCATCAAATCACCTTTCCATTGTGGTTCATATGAATTATTAAGAACTGAGATTCAGTGGAGCCTCAATTCTTGAGCATAGAATCAATACTATATTTTATATATAACAAGAGCAGTAAACCCAGCTTGTTCTACTTCCATCACAGTGAAGCCTTGTCAAGTCTCCCTGGCAACATAATTCACTAGGGGGAAAGTCTAACGCTACTGATGTGAAAGGTGGATTGAAGTGGACTGAAAACTTGCTGAATGGCTGGACCCAGGGGCTGGTCGTCAGTGGCACAAAGTGTAGTTGGAGGACACTAGCTAGCAGTGTACTGTCGTTACTGGGGACCAGTCCTGTTTAACATATTCATTAATGGTCTGGGGAATGAGACAGAGTATACCTTCAGTAAATTTGTAGCTGACACAAAACCGGGAGGACTGTCTGGTATACCAGAGGGTCATGCTGCCATCCAGAGGGACCATGACAGGCTGGAGAAATGGGCTGACAGGAACCTCATGAAGTTCAACAAGTCTGAAATCCTGCATCTGAGGAAGAGCAAACTCATGCACAAATATATGCTGGGCCCCACCTAGCTGGAAAGCAGCTTGGCAGAAAAGGACCTTGGGCTCCTAATGGGCACCATGTTGAACATGAACCACCAATGTGCCCTTGCCACAAAGAGGCTTCTCAGTATGGGAGAGATATGGACCTACTGGAGACAGTGCAGCAAAGGACCAAAATGAAGATTAAAGTACTGAAGCATCTCTCCTATGAGGAAAGGCTGAGAGAGCTGGGATTAGCATGGAAAAGAGAAGGTTTGGGGGCATCTTATTAACATATATAAATACCTGAAGAATCACAGAATCACAG
>VYZU01028708.1:0-19706 GCA_013401355.1 Ceyx cyanopectus
AGGACTGCTGATAAATGATGGAGCTCTTCATCCACTTCCCTCAGTGGTCTTGTTTGGATCTCATCCAGCCTTATAGACTTGTGAGTGTCCAGGTGACCTAGCAGGTCATTCACCATCTCCTTCTGGATTATGAGGGGATTATTGTGCTCTCTGTCCCTGTCATCCAGTTCAGGTGACTGAGTACCCTGAAGATAACTGGTCTGACTATTAAAGACTGAGGCAAAGAAGGCATTAAGTACCTCATCTTTGGTGGGAGTATTCCCCTTCACATCCAATAAGGGGAGGAGATTATCCTTGCCTCTCTTTTTGTTGCCAATGTATTTGTAAAAAAACCTTTTTATTATCTTATCTTTTTATTATCTTCTTGTCTTTATTATGTACTTGTCTGAGCTGCAGGTAAAGATGTTGCAACTGTGGGAGCACTAAATCAAATAGTTAATCTCACTTTGCAGTGAAATACTTATTGGACCTTACTTTGTCCTCTAAAGATGTCAGGGGTGGCTCCAGGCTTAAGTCTGATTTTACAGTTCATAACTTGCTGGATCCACATGGAAGGCAAAAGTTTAGTTAACAGCCTGCACCAATAAACAGAGAACACAGAGAAATGCACTCAAAAGATCAGTCTAGGATTCCTCCTGTGATCAGACTTCATACTTCAGATGTGGTCATTATTATATCATCTATATTGGCAGTTAGTTTTTTTCCTGGGTTCTTTTTATGAGCTGGTGAAGCTTCAATTGCTGAGGAACAAATGCAGTTTAAATGTTATACTTTTCACCTTTCTAAGGTCTGACAACACCAAAACAAGAAAGAAAATGTAAGACTAAAACCAGTCATGGGCATTTCTCGAGCTTTCTTGGAAGAAAAAAAGAAAACAAAAACCACAAACAAGCAAACAAAAGAAAACCATAATCAATGAAACAGAAAACAACGACAAAAAAACCTGTTTTGTTTGTGAGTCTTCTGTCTCTGAAAATGTTTTTAAGAGTTCACTGCAGTCCAGCTAGGATCAAAATGATTCAGCAGAGTTAAAGCCCCACAAACTAGTGGAATTCAGGCTGGTATAGACTGATCCCAGATCCAGCCACTCAGCAGTACTGTAGTGTCAGTGTGCATCCATCAGCAGTAGCAGAACATTTTTCTACATTATTTGGAATGGCTTAAGCATAGGTATGTCTGCCCACTAGACACCCCTAATAGCCAAATAAGGGACCGAGTTAGATTGTTGTACAGCAAAAAACTAAAAATGAAAACATATTGTAGCCATTGAAAGATTCATGCTTGTTTCTTTTGTCTCAAAACTTATGACTACTTGTATTTGAAAGCAGTTGGTATGTCCTGCAGCAGCAGGCAAGGAGTCAGAATGGCAGAAGCCTTGAAAAAGAAACCTCCCTGTTTCTGGTTTTGAAATATGTATGAAATAAGAATATGGGTCATCTGTAGCACTAACATTAACTTAGTGGGAATTTATTTTGGAGACTTCATTTTCATCACATAATAGGGTTAATAGTATGTTTCCAAAGACAGCAAACATGGACTGTGAATAGAGGGGACTTTCTCACTTCTGCTCTCTCCCCCCTACCAGGCACATACATCTGTGGGCAGTCTGAGGATTTGAAAACTTTACTAAATGAATGGCCTCCCAGATCTGTTCATCATTGTTGTTTTGCTGGTAGTGTTTATAATTAAAAATCGTGACGTTTGACCTTTAGTACATGGCCACAGCATAATTACATTCACCCTACTTCATTTATGAATGCAAATCTGGTCAATTTAACTCAGCATTGTGTTTACTCTGCATATTTTTAAGAGTCCTCTTGCCACAGCACGTCTTTCTCCTAAACTCCTGCACTTTGTGGTAATTGCAGAACATGCTGTCACGCTGGAATTGCAGGTATGAATGTTTTGAATGATGACAGAGTTTGAGTGCTTTTGAGATGCCTTGGATCTGTCAGCAGCCAAAAGTGATGAGATAATTTGAATGGGACAGCTTTGTCTTTGAATGACTAACGGTATCCCAGAAGAAACTTTAACAAAACTAATATACCTTGGCAATAAAACTAATACATCTTCACTGAAGTTATTTATGCTCACCAAAGATCTAATTCGAGCCTGTTATTCAAACAAGGAGACTGTATGTTTCAGAAGGCTCTGCCCCTCTTTCTGTCTACAGAAAGCCATTCTTCACTGTGCCTTTGAACCCTCATGATGCCTTGAGGTAAACTCCCAAGTGCCAGTGGATTAAATCACCCTTGTATGGAGGTACACATGGAGAAGTGAGGCGAATTTCAACTGGTCATTATCAATCACACAGCACAAACACTTTGGAGGAGTAATCAGTCTCTCTGTCCTTAACACAAAGAGGTTTACAACACCAGAGGAGTTTATTATTATTGCTGGTCTAAGATCATCAAAGTCATTTTGTTTCGTCTTGAACAGTAGTCAGAGGGGTTAAAGTGAGGTTAAACTGACTAAATAAAATGGAAGCAATTACACTGTGGGACTGTGGAGGACTGTTTGCTTTAACCCTCACCGACAAAAAAGGTACTGTAAGGAAAAAGGATTCTCAATTCTTTGCAATCATTAAATGCATCTGTCTGTTTAAGTTTATTCCAAACTTCTTCACCTAAATCTTTTTGGGAGTGTCACCTTTTTAAACACTGTCTGTTTCTTCACATCTCCCAACACAGTCCCCATTCAGAGTCTGATCTTTGTGATGTTGTCATCACTTTGCAAGCCACTTTGCAGGACAGGACTTACACTGTGCTGGAGATGTGCCTGTAAAAGTTATGCCTTAGCTTTTTCTACTTAGTGACTTGGCAGGAAAATACAAGGATATGTGGAAGAGCAGTGTGATGGGGAATGCATGTTTGGCCCATTCCAAGCTTTAAATTGCAAGATGGGGAATTGACTGTTCGACACCATTCAAGGTTATATCACAGCTGAATTGTCAAACTTGGCCTTTCAGTGACCTACATGATGTGATGGGATGAGATCTACCATTTACTAGTTTTGTTTTTTCTATTCCTCAATAATGGAAGGTAGTAGCATAAACACTTTTCACTTACAGTGTGAGCACTCCTGTATTATGGGTCTAACTGGAGTCTTTATTGAATTCCCTGCAGGTTCATTGCTGTTAAGCAACAGAACACATCAAAGAGTCCTAGAAAGGTGGTGTGTATAAAGAAAGAATGGGGAAAAAAAGTTCTAATTCTATAAACAAGCATTGACACAGTGTTTATTGAAAGTTGTCTGTCTGAAAGGGGACTAGGGCTTAAACAGATAACCCAAATGAAGAATTGCATGTCTAATTTTATCATTATGTAAGATGCTTGCAAAATGGCTCCTCTTTGCCCTGAAGGAATCTTACTGAAATAGCTCCTGTATAGACGTAAATCTTTGCAAAGATAATGGTGAAATATTTCTGTGATCCTGTGTCACACCTCCAAAGAAGAGGTGACTCTTTCAAAGAGTTCTCTGTATCCTGTGAAGTGTTTATCTTGTTAGAGCTTGTTGTGAAGCTTAAGGACAAAAACAGAAGGGAATAGGATAGGAGGAGAGCACTGCATTTACAATTTGTAAAAGAGCTTGCAATTATGGGGTGTATTTTCTGTTGGAAAAAAAAACAACCAAACAACAACAACAAAAGCCACAAACACCAAACAACTTCTTTTTTTTTTATGTAAAGAAAGCAATAAAAACAACTTGTCAACAGAGTCAAAATGTTCAAATACAAAAAAAGATTTAATAGATTCCCAGTAATAGAAGTGGGGTCGCACAGGGTTGAATCAGGCTCTTACTTCTCAAAACATTACTGTAAATGGTAAAGACTAAATAATGTTCTTACACAAATATCTGTGCATCTCTGATAATTAACCACAGCCAGCACATGAAGGAACATATTTTGGTCTGTCTTGCTCCAGATTTAAAGCAATGGAAATCTGCCAGATTCAGTGGGACTATTCTTTCAAAACTCTAAAGCTGCAGTGTGCTATTAGAAAAGAGCTTATCATTTATGAGGAGCTGCTTTGAAAATGTTGAAGCTATGGATAAAAATACAGATAATAGGGACATTGATTTGACTAAGATTCTGAATGGGTTGAGGGCAAGACTGACACCTCTCACAGTTGATATGTTAAAAGAAAGAGTTTTAAGAGGTTTTGGGGTTTTTTTTCAGACTTATGTAAGAGAAGATAACATGAGTGCTTAGTGGAAATGTGTTTTCTGTTACAATTCAGGAGCATTAGCATTAACTGAAT
Source organism: Ceyx cyanopectus (assembly GCA_013401355.1). Lineage (NCBI taxonomy): Eukaryota > Metazoa > Chordata > Aves > Coraciiformes > Alcedinidae > Ceyx > Ceyx cyanopectus. The sequence goes on from VYZU01028708.1 coordinate 4,260, forward strand.
AGTTAATGCCAAGCTGCCAGCCAACCATGTAACAGCACTGTAGTATGCCACTCGCTTAATTAAATAAATTTCCTTTCCTTCCCCCAAATGAATGGACTACTGGACCATGGCATGATTTATGTTTCCTCTAATATTGGCTCCTTAGATGCAACAAGGACATAAATATGACACTGCAGACACTATTTTATCAACAAGTAGACAGATATGAGAACAGAAATAGGTAATACTTCCATCATACAATAATCACAATGGTAAGATCTTTGGTTTTTGTGTTATGTCGCTGTAGTATAGAGGAGAGTACTATTCCTTTGGCCTCTAAAAGAAGGGCATTCAAAATATGCCTGAGGCTGCCCCTGAGTTAGGAAACCTGCACAGTCAGATTCAGCAGCTTGTTTTATCATACCTGACACAGAACTTTTATAGCACTTTTCTATCAATGTTTTATTCTTGTATAGTCCTAAAATATAAATTATGTTAGCCTGAATGTAACTGAAAGCTAGCCTGAAAGGTAATTTAAACTGGCAGGGGTCAGTGGTGTTTAGTGACATTCAGACTGTAACTGTCTGTCACTATCTCACTGCTGGCAGAAGAAAAAAGAACTACTGACTTGCCCTGCAGGCTTCTTGACACTGATGAACCTCCTTCTGCTGAACCCATCGTCCAGAAGCTGCCTCATTAGGGTAAAAGGCCACTGTGAATTACTATCCTGTATATGATAAACTTAGTTCAGAATAGGATGCACCAGGAAATGCTATTACACAGGATTTAGTTACCAGCAGGACTAATTTCTTCAGGCAAAGAGCATCTCTGAGAACTGCACATGGGTTTGTTTTCAAATCTCCCAAAGAAGATATTTCCCAAAATTTCACTGAGGATGTCTGTTGGATGTCTTATGTGTGAGCTGATAAACCAGGTTACTCTCACTAAACACTGAGATTGTCACTGATGTTCCTGCTCAGTACAAGCTGGACATCCATCTCCTGTAAGCATAAGATTAGAGTGGGATGCCACAGTCTGGATAAGGGATGATATTTTTGTCCTTGACTCTAGCACCAAGAGGAAGGACTTATTTAGCAAAGAAAAAAAAGTAATTTTATCATTTGAGGTCTTTATTCCTGATACATAGTAGCTTGAACAGAGAGGAGAGATGAGACTTTTGGACTGCTCCACAATACTTCATTGGATTTCATTTTTTTGCCTTAAATGGGCAGGGAGGATAAGACTGATAGATATTTTCAGGGAACTGCTTTGAATTAACAGTTTCAGTAGCGGGCATTACAAACAGCCAGTCTGGGTTGTGCCTTCTGCTCTCACCCTCCAGTTAGACTCTCTAACACCAGCTGATACTTTTTATTCTGTTTTTATTATTATTATTTTCCTTTCACAGACCAATTCCAAAGGATTCTTAAACTATAAAAATGAAATTGCTCCCTGTAAAATATAATTGGAGCTGCATTTTAGTTACAGTGACAACCAGATGCTGGAAAAAAAAAATATTCAAACTGTTGGTCCAATTATATACATTTCTTAGTACTCTCACTGCACAGGGTCTTGTCCNTGTATTTTCTGTTGGAAAAAAAAACAACCAAACAACAACAACAAAAGCCACAAACACCAAACAACTTCTTTTTTTTTTATGTAAAGAAAGCAATAAAAACAACTTGTCAACAGAGTCAAAATGTTCAAATACAAAAAAAGNTGGGTTGAGGGCAAGACTGACACCTCTCACAGTTGATATGTTAAAAGAAAGAGTTTTAAGAGGTTTTGGGGTTTTTTTTCAGACTTATGTAAGAGAAGATAACATGAGTGCTTAGTGGAAATGTGTTTTCTGTTACAATTCAGGAGCATTAGCATTAACTGAATAGTTAATGCCAAGCTGCCAGCCAACCATGTAACAGCACTGTAGTATGCCACTCGCTTAATTAAATAAATTTCCTTTCCTTCCCCCAAATGAATGGACTACTGGACCATGGCATGATTTATGTTTCCTCTAATATTGGCTCCTTAGATGCAACAAGGACATAAATATGACACTGCAGACACTATTTTATCAACAAGTAGACAGATATGAGAACAGAAATAGGTAATACTTCCATCATACAATAATCACAATGGTAAGATCTTTGGTTTTTGTGTTATGTCGCTGTAGTATAGAGGAGAGTACTATTCCTTTGGCCTCTAAAAGAAGGGCATTCAAAATATGCCTGAGGCTGCCCCTGAGTTAGGAAACCTGCACAGTCAGATTCAGCAGCTTGTTTTATCATACCTGACACAGAACTTTTATAGCACTTTTCTATCAATGTTTTATTCTTGTATAGTCCTAAAATATAAATTATGTTAGCCTGAATGTAACTGAAAGCTAGCCTGAAAGGTAATTTAAACTGGCAGGGGTCAGTGGTGTTTAGTGACATTCAGACTGTAACTGTCTGTCACTATCTCACTGCTGGCAGAAGAAAAAAGAACTACTGACTTGCCCTGCAGGCTTCTTGACACTGATGAACCTCCTTCTGCTGAACCCATCGTCCAGAAGCTGCCTCATTAGGGTAAAAGGCCACTGTGAATTACTATCCTGTATATGATAAACTTAGTTCAGAATAGGATGCACCAGGAAATGCTATTACACAGGATTTAGTTACCAGCAGGACTAATTTCTTCAGGCAAAGAGCATCTCTGAGAACTGCACATGGGTTTGTTTTCAAATCTCCCAAAGAAGATATTTCCCAAAATTTCACTGAGGATGTCTGTTGGATGTCTTATGTGTGAGCTGATAAACCAGGTTACTCTCACTAAACACTGAGATTGTCACTGATGTTCCTGCTCAGTACAAGCTGGACATCCATCTCCTGTAAGCATAAGATTAGAGTGGGATGCCACAGTCTGGATAAGGGATGATATTTTTGTCCTTGACTCTAGCACCAAGAGGAAGGACTTATTTAGCAAAGAAAAAAAAGTAATTTTATCATTTGAGGTCTTTATTCCTGATACATAGTAGCTTGAACAGAGAGGAGAGATGAGACTTTTGGACTGCTCCACAATACTTCATTGGATTTCATTTTTTTGCCTTAAATGGGCAGGGAGGATAAGACTGATAGATATTTTCAGGGAACTGCTTTGAATTAACAGTTTCAGTAGCGGGCATTACAAACAGCCAGTCTGGGTTGTGCCTTCTGCTCTCACCCTCCAGTTAGACTCTCTAACACCAGCTGATACTTTTTATTCTGTTTTTATTATTATTATTTTCCTTTCACAGACCAATTCCAAAGGATTCTTAAACTATAAAAATGAAATTGCTCCCTGTAAAATATAATTGGAGCTGCATTTTAGTTACAGTGACAACCAGATGCTGGAAAAAAAAAATATTCAAACTGTTGGTCCAATTATATACATTTCTTAGTACTCTCACTGCACAGGGTCTTGTCCAAAGAAGATTTACTTCTGCTTAGATCTTGCTGATAATTTTTATTCACTCTTAAAGGCCTTTTTGATAGCTTTTCTCCTTCTGCATCTACACATTTTCTCAATATACAGACACTAAACATGTGTGAGTTCTGTCAGCTAGGAAGTAAATTCATAAGTGTAGTTAAGTATTAGAGCAGGCTATATAAAACCCATAGCTGCAATTACAGTGGCTGTATTCTCACCATCCCTTAAAAAGCACAAGTCACCTCAACAAGCCAAAGGATTTCCACTAACATCTAATAAATAAAACATAAAGAAAATCAAGTCACTAAAGTTTGCAAATCTGGATCTTTTTATTAAGTAAAAAGAGTATGTGGTTTGTGCTAATTAAATACTCTGGGGTTTTAATTTTTTTTATTTTTTTTTTTGGTGGAGAATTCCAGTTCCTGGGTTTGAGTTGCTGCCTGATCTACCCTAACTTGGTCAGAAACAGCAATATTGTTCTGTCTGATCTAGTTATCTAAGTTGAAAACAGGGTTAATAAGTTTGTTTACTTCCAGGTGATTGCAAAAAGCTGAGTAAAATGGTTGCCCTGTCATTGTTAGCATCGTTGAGCTGATAGCACAACTTTTTGCACAGATTTGGAGTTTGTGTATTCAAGTCCAGCATTGAGTGCCAATCTTGTAGGATGCAGCTGAAAGAGGGATTTTTGGGCTTCCCTCTGTCTAACTTTACAGGGATCTCTGCATTCTTTCCATTAGGTTTTCATATGAATTAATGCCATGAACAAGGTTAGTGAAAAAGACTGTAAAAACAAGATTCAGCTGAACTGCTGGGGAATGTTGTGCTGAGAGGAGACCTTGCATAGACACAGGGTTATGCTCTTGCTGCCCAACTCCAGTGACAGTACCAGTGAAATTAAATCCTTTCTTCAAGTAATAAATTCAGAGTCATATTTTCATGAAGCTCAATGGACAATATCTCTGTTTTCAAATGTCTGAACTGTAGAATAGCTACTGTATTTATTGATATAAAATACTGATTTTCAGAGTTCTTGTTTAATCAATGAAACATGTTAATGATGGTACTTGTGGTTTATGGCTTTTTGAGCTTCAATAATAGAGCTATTGACATGTTACATAAGAAAATATGTTTCTTTGGTTTTGACCATGAGTATCTACTTTTTCTCATGAGTGAGTACTGCACAAATGCCCAGGAGTACTGCACAAATGCCCAGGTTTCTCCAATGGTTTGCACCACCTAAGGTCAAAAATGTCACATAAAAATAGCCTGGAATGCACCAGTTTGTACTTAGTAAATATCAAAGACAAAGCTGTATCTGCACTGAACATTTTTTGTACCTTTGCACTAGCAGCAGTTTCAGAGTGCTTTATAGACACAGAGATGGAGGGCTGAGGAATAATTCAGCTTCAAGGTGATAATGACATGAATAACCACTGGATGCTTGGAGTCCAAAAGCAAGTGTCATAGCCTATGGCTGTGCAATAGGATGTGGGTGCCCCTTGCAACCATTACTTCTTACATGCAGCGGTGTAGTTTGCTGTGATCAATGGGCATGTTCATGGTCCTTTGGAGAGCTGCAGTCTCCCTCCTTCTTCTCATTAAATGATAGTTCACATATCTCTCTTGTGTCTCTTCAAGTGCTCAGATATGACCACAATGTGTTTACAGTCTCTGCAGGCCTGGAATAAAAATTTTATCGAGAGGAGAAATCATCTAGAGTGGGGGAATGTAAAAGGAGCCTTTGGATTTTTACCTTGGGCTGCTTTTGAATGAAATTTAACAATCAGTGCTGGAAACCCACAAACAACTAACTAACAATGAAGAAAAATCAGAACCATTTGTTTTCTGGTGACTGAGGTACATTGGTATCAACTGTCAAAAATAGCATTATAACAGGAATAGTTCTTGAGAAGAGAAGAGGAGAGAAGAAGAGAAGAAATAAAACCACAACCCAACAAAAAACAAAGCAAACAAACAAAGGGGAATTGCTTGGAATGGGCAACAGCATATATGACATTTCTTTGCCATCTCTTTCCATATGGGTGCCACCATCATCTGCAGCACAAAATATTTTTTAAAACCCCAACCAAACAACAAATCAAAATCAGGAAATATATTTGCAGTGTTTTTAACACGGCTTCTGGAGTATTCTCTTGTTTCATAGTTCTCGATCTTTTGCACAGAGCAACCTGTAGCTACTAATGCAGATGATCCTTACTGGAGATCTATTGTGTCTGCATACATATGTACCCTTTGATGCATGGTCTGTCTTCTATCTATCTATCTATCTATCTATCTATCTATCTACCTATCTACCTATCTATCTATGTGAAAAATGATTTTTCATGAGCAGATTCAATGATCATTCACATGCATAAGATTTGTGATTGGTTGTTATTCTTTTGTTTGTCTTCTCTGGTTCCAAATGCTGCTCATATCTTTAGCATTCAGGGACAGGTAACTATTTGAATTGGTATCTGTTAGACTATAAAAAGAGTGTGAGTCATGAACTAATGGTTCAGAGATTTAGATTGCAGATCCTGGGGCAAGAATTGTATCTTACTTAATGTGTGTAACACCAGAATCTCTGAGGACCTTGGATCCCAGTATTCAATGAAAGCAATTTGAATATAATATTTTGCTTAATGTGGCTTCAGATAAGGCTGTCTCACTCCATGGAATGAAATACAAATACAATTTATAATCTTTGGGGTTTTCCACGCTGCCCAAGAAGTGTCTATAGTCCAACTCTTTCTTAAAGACAGGCTATACATTTTATGATAGCATACACACCAGAGAGCTTTGCACATAGACAGGTTTCTCAGTTGTCATTAACAGTTTGTGCCATGATGGGAAGTTTTCTATTGTGTTCAAGACTTCACTTAAGAGGCAGAATCACTATTCACAGTCATAATTTTACAAATAAATTTATTTTTTCTTCAGAACTCAGGGAAAATATTTGATTGGGTTGAGCTTTGAGCATCAACTCTTCCAGTATGTTCTTGTTTGAATTCTAGTCAGTTCACTACTTTGCAAATATTGTGTCAGAAGCAACTGGAGCAGAGTAGCTGTCCTTGTACTCTGCTACCTAAAGACTGGTCCATGAAGGATGGTCACAGTGCTCTGCAAAGAGGCCATCTTTTCTTTCATATTTAAAAAAAGTACTTGTGTAGTACATGGCTCAGCCATGGGCATGTCACTCTCCCATTTATAAAGTAGCTGTAGCATTCCCTGCCTTCTTCTGATATGCACTGTGAACCATGGACTGGTTGGCAACCCTTCACACAGGTCATACTGAAAGAAGCAGTTTGTGAAAGCCACATCCTTTCCACCCCATAAATTCACAGTGCAGCTCAAATGCAGAACAACAGAAACATAATATGGTCTCAAGACAGCTGTGATTGCCATGAATTATAACAATATCTCAGTATGAATCTACCCAGGATCCATTTTTCCCCCCAGTCATTCATGAATGGATCAGATAGAAACTCTTTAAAGTGTTTGCCAAGTGAATATAAATATGAACAGCTGGGACCAGGGAGGGAATCTTTCCCTTTTTTTCTGTTATGCATCAACATTTAATTGGTTTGTTTAGTTGGTTAGGGCTTTTTGTTTTTCTTGTTTGTAGTTATATGAATTTTTATGAACAGAGCTCTCTAGTATGAATAAAATATCTGGTAAGAGCACAGACTAGTGATTAAAAAATACTGTTCAGGTTATTTAGATCCCTTTTCTCTCACCTGTGAAAATGTCTTCATTGAGTTGTAAGCATATGCCAATCACCAGTCTTTCTCTCATGTTGCCTTTTGCTTACAGCATTTTTGACAAGTCTCTTTTTCCCAATGTTTGTTACATCTTGTTTCACCATTTGGTCTTTTCTCACCATTCCCAATTCTTTAAAAACAAAAGGCTACAGCAAAATTCAAAAGCTGTTTGCCATTTTCATAACCTAGTGTTTAAAAGACAATAGAAAACCCAAGTAATATACCTTTTTCTTTTTTGAAAAGTAGTATAATCTGTAGCTCAATGTTACTGGAATTTGAGAAAGTCAAATAAGTGAAGTAAAAATGTCTTAAAAAAAAAACCATAGAGGAAAGCCCCACCAGCTGCACACTGAGAAGATCTGATTACTTGGTGCTGGGAGGATGGCTCCTTTCATTCTTTCCATTTTTATTACATTATTTCCATAAATGTATACTGATCTCTTCCACAGGTAGAAACTGGGCTCTTGATCTGTAAAGCTATAGGAGTTTTAAAAGCTTAAAGTGCAGAAAGCTTAGAGTGAAAAATGCAATGATCAAGGTGAGGAAGACACTACATCTCCATTAAATACCTGTGTTAAGAATAGGAAGAAATAAATCAAGGAAAAAGCAAGACAAAGGGAAGAAAAATTACAAAGCCCCACCAAAAATATTCCAGTTGTCTTGTCACATACAAGGAATAATACCCGGACAAGGGTTTAGACTTATTCCTGCCAATAAATTTCTTGTAAACCAACCAAACTGAAACACAGATGTCCCATCTCATCAAATGTATATCTTGACTGGCCTTAAGCCATACTGGAGTCTTACTCATAACTGATTGGGCATTTCAGAAATCCCTGTCTCTCAATTGGAAGAAGCAGCTTTAGGAACAAGAATGTACATGACCCAGAGCTGCCCTTCAAAAACTGATTCTTCGTTTTTCCATACAAAGTGTACATGCAGTACATGCAGGACTGACCTGAACTTAATGGCAGAGTACAGTTAAAAAGTGAAGTTAAAACCTGCACAACCCAGCTGTGCCCAGAGTTGATTTCACAGCATTCTTTCAGTTTTAGCAGGAAAATACATTGTTTGATTTTCCCTGTCTATCCTGAAGAGTATTTGAGAGCTTGTTCTCACTCCCACTCTTTGCATAGGTTGAGCCTGAATTACACAGCTGACTCAGTGGCACCTATGACTTCAAATGTCTTACAAGAGGTTGTACAGAAGCAGAAAATCTTTTTTATTTTTTTTTTCTCTGTAGTAACATGATTATCAGGGTGAACTTTTGTAGCACAAATAGTGCTTTTGTGGGGATAGAAAATGCCCCAGTAGGTTTCTCTAATCCTTCTTGAGAGAGACATCCTGGGGCAATCAACTCATTTATACATTCTCTACGGTTTTTTTTCCTCATTTTTGTTGAAGAAAAGGGCTGGTTTGCTGCCAAGACCTGTTTAAGTGGTAACCTATGCAATTCATTCTAAAAACACTCATTTATCATTCCCAAATTAATCTTGTAACAGGATAGCTGCTCTTATTTTCATTGTCATTTTGCCCTTTGGACAGGAGATCACAAACACACATACATCCAAACCAAAGATTCTAAAAAGCCTATATAAAAGAGAAAAATAGGAATGGCATTGCTATAATTATAAGCAGAAACAAGTAGCCATACATCTTCATTTCTCACATATCACATCAATTAATAACAGAATGAAATGTAATTTGTGCTGAATATTGTTCAGAGTTTTGTGCCAGAAACATAATTGTTTTCAATAAGATTGGTAGTTGGAAGGAAAAGGCGTTTTTTTAAACACATAGTAAACACTCACAATTTATGCAAAATGATTAAAATATGATATATTCCATTTTTTCTGGCACACAGAATGTATTTTGACATGAAAAAATTATATAAATAATGAACATTTTGGTATGAAACTACCGTACAGAATTTTAATACCATACATATACGCTATTGTTAGTGCAGAAAATAATATCTTGGCACTGGTAAGAACAGCTTGCTACAATGAAAAAGTTATAGATGTAACTTTTTTACTGCAAGCATGCAGCCTTTTTCAAACTATGTCTTGTAAAAGCATTGCAGCCAAATTTAAACTAAGGGTCGAGGTTTCTGTAGCAGGTTTGGACTCTCAATTCTTCCTTTTTTTGGGGGGGTGGGTGTAAAATTTTATGGGTTCTGCTCACACACTCAGAGGCTTTTCTCTCAAAGGACTTTCTTGTAGAGGAACACACTGCAAAATGTGTGATTTCTGACACCTCTCCTGTTCCCAGCAGCACAGGCCTAAATTTATGTTCTCTGTCCTGCATCCCACTCTGTAGGGACATGAAGAAAATAATGTCTTATTTTTCTTTCATTTCCCCACACATTCCCTTTCTCTTCATGAACTGGCATATCTCATCAAACTGACTTTCCTTGTCTTTGGATGCTGTGTGCCTCTAAGTGTTATGGAAAATGGTCCATCTCCTTGTACAGTTGGAAGGCATAGAACTTAGGTTTTTCAAACACACTTGAAAGTAGGAAGCATTCCCAAAACCCACTGAACAGTGATTCTTTCCATTTACTCCAGAGAAGCTTCAGAGAAAGACCTTGATCTTCACTATACATTATTACTTTTCTTAAAAATGAGCTGCTTGACTAAGCTGTGAGTTACTATTCCTTGAACAGTTTATGCAAACAAATTTAAACTCATGGATTTTTTCCATCGACTGCTCACTGGTTTGTCTGTGATGGGTGTCTGATGTCAGTGGTACTCTTTTTGCTCCATGAATGGAATGACTCAAGTGTTTGAAAGAGACAAATGACTCTAATAGACAACAAAGGGTGAATTTGCTTATGTATAAACATCCTTGTTTGCATGCCAGTTAAGACACTGGTGCACAGTACATCTATTCTTCAAGCATAGGTGTATGCAAATTAAAAGAAAGCTGGGGGGAAAAATGGCAAATGGAGCTTAAATCTCAGACAGAGAGACTTGGGAGCAGCCCAGCTCCCTGGTGAGAGAGTCAGTGTGGTACAGGAGGTGCCTCCGGTCCCCCTGTCTATGCCCTGGGTTTCCCACAAAAGAAAATTGCTGCAGGTCCCATCCAGCCTGCATGTCCCAGCAAGTCCCCAGTTAGGATGTTCAGAGTGGTAGAACTTCAGGGCATAGCACCACACAGGCCCACAGGTCACGTTATAATGAGCTGAAGATGATCAGAGAGATGTAATGGACAAGTCCAATTTCTGAAAACAGCTTGAGAGTGGTTTTGGTGTGCATTAGAAACGGAAAAAATAATCATAAGAGTAAAAACCCTTCAGAAGTATCCAACACCCCCTCAGAGCTGGAAATGATGTAAAATATGTTTTCCTATTATAAGAGTGTGCTTTTCAGTAGTTTTTTCTTATTCTTCTTTTTTTCTTCTCACATCAGAAAGTGGCCTCAGAAACCTTCTCATTTATAAATAACATCAATATTGAGATGCTTCTGCGCAACATTTTAGATTAAATAGGCTAGCATTTATTGACTATATTATCTTTGGGTGAAAGTGTTCCATCTGTAAAAGTACCCTTGTTTCAAAACTGTTTTTCAACTCAAATCATTAAAATTATCATTTTTCAATCTCTTGTGGGTCTTTCTTTCTTTTCTCTTTGCAATTTGAAGTATTTGTTTTAGTTGGTTTGTTTTCTCAGACATCTGATTTCTTTGAATAAGTGTATCATGAAGATGTTACATACAAAAAAAAATAGAAAGAAAAAAGAGGAAATATCTTACATTGGACCAGTGACTATATTGGAGACGGGGGTTAAAGTTAAACTTTAATAATTGCTGCACATCTGAAACACTAGCAGCAAATAAAAAATTGAACATTTTCTACTGAAAAAAATACATTAATTCCGCATTTGATGCATTCTTCTAAGTCTTTATCATCCAGCTTGACTACAGCATATTTTTTTTCCTAACTCACTTCCTTGGTAATCAGTGATGCAGAAGCTTCAGCTCCACAGTTCTTGTCTTCCAGGGGTCTAAGGGCCAGACAAGGCTTTTCAGAAGCAAAAGCAGCAGTGCAGGACCCACTCAGATGAGACCATCACAGACCCAAGACCCACCTCATGCCTTCAGTTAAGAGCAGTGCTGCTGAGTGACACCTTCTCACAGACTGATGGTCATTAGTTTTTAAAGTCACACCTGCCACATATTAAGATCTGTCTGAGATCAAACATCTCTTTGGAGCGGAGCAGGAGCATTTTCAGAGAGAAGCAAGAGTGTCAGCAGCTGGGACCATCACCTCCCGTGGCTCGGTGAAATAATGTCTGCTTACCCTTGTAGCACATCCACACCAGTGGTCTCAACACACCAGTTGTGTTGAGCACCAGTTCAGGAAAATGTTTAATGTAGATATTGTCATAACATGTCTTTTCTCTCAGTAGTGGTGATTCCAAGCTTCCACCTACATCCTGCTTTAATGACAGTATTGAGGAGGACAGTGACGCCCACAGTTTGGTACTAAGTCTGTTGTCAGCTCTCAGAGTTTCTCACAGAGTTTAGCTCATCTATTTAGGGCTGATGAGATCATGCTGTTTAATAGACCAGAGACCACATACACATGATTTACCAGCACTTTGGGGAACCACAGTTTCAAAATCATTGTGCGAAGCTAATCCTGGTGAATCTAGCAGGTAAAATCGGTCACTGGAATTACTCCTATTCTAAGAGGTGCAAAAAGCCTTGACTAAAACAGAATTTTATGGATTTACTGCTGTAACACTGTTACAACTTCACTGATACCTGCGTTAATGTATGGGAATAAGAGTGATTACTACAAATCTCATCTTTGGCACCATCACTTGCAGAAACCTACATGTTCTTCTTGTTTGGTACCCACTTTCAGTTTGTCTGAAGATGCCTCTTTCCTCCCAGCCTATGCTGTGTCTTGTCTGTGAATGGAGCTGTGAATTCCTCACAAGAATGGATCTGTCTCTTCTGGTTGAGTCAGTATTGGTGGCATTGTATAAATAAAAAGCTATATGAACCATCATATCAGTGATTTCTCACAGCTCATAGAGGGTGGTCACTCTTGCTGGATATTAAGAAGAGGGGATCTCACGAGCCTAATTCTGTCTCACCAGCTGTCAGTGAGCTGCCTGCATTTTTCTACAGAAGGATCAGGAGCAGGTACCTGTGCTCCAGTGGGTTTCCCTGCTGAGGCATCAGGGTTGGGTGCTTTAAAAGCCGCACAGCTGCTGTATTTACCTAATGCTGTGTGGTACAGATCTCAGCTAGGGCTTGGATTTGTGGCTGGGCTTGGAGCCCACATAGTGAAGGATTCAGAATTTGGCCTGGATCTGTCTGTGTATTTATACAATGACAGAAACAGCAAATTCCTTACAAGCAAATATGAGTCAAAACAAAAACACTGTGAAGGTCAGCTGAGCACAGCAGTAAGATGATGTTATCCCAGCCACACGTTCAACTCTGGATCTGCCAGACTGGCCAGAAGGACTCTCGGCAAAAAGTCATGAGAAGATGCCAGCTGGGAAACCACCCACTGACACCCCAGCTGGCTTCTCAAAACAACTGGAGCCTCAGTGTTTGACACTCCACTCCAAGCACAGCTGCAGGGCATAGCCCAGCCACAGAGCAACACCAAGGGCTTCTCATCGAGTTTTCCAACAGAAATACTGTGTATAGGCAACATTGTCATTAATCCTGATTTTTTAAGGATTTCCTTTTTTTTTTTTCAAGAGAGAAACAGCAGTGTATTTAAGGCAATTGTTTTGGGGGGTTTTTTTCCCTTCAACCTATCTAGCATGGCATTAATCCAGCCAGTCAAACTCTGGTTTAGTTATTGGTTGGTTTTTTTTTCCTAAATATATTAGTTAGTGTCTTGATTTCAGCCAAGATACTATAAACAATTCACAGACACAAATGCAATCCAGAGTTAATTAAGGTAGATCAAAGCTTATGTGCAGTCCTCAACTCCTAGTGCTGAGGATAAAAGCACTGAAGTCTTTGTTAAGGATGTACAGTCCTTGGAAATATATCTCCCCCTTATTGGTTTGAATTTAATTTAATTTCATTATAACGTCATGTGTATATAATGCCTTTCCATTAAGTAATAACACTCTCTTTGCCACTCTTCTTGGAAAAGTTTTGAAACTATGGAGGCATTCACTATAAATGTTTATTTCATTTTTAAAGATGCAGTAATGTGTTTGTAATAGTCTTTTTGTGGTTACATTTCACTGTGAGTTCTTTTGTTGTAGGAAGGCTCCAGCTTTGACCAGTCCTGCTGAGTTAGATACTGTATTTAGGGAGATAGAGTCGATACCTGGAAAATTGTGACTAAGGGAACAGAGTTGTTTCATCTGAAGAAAAAGAGGCTCAGGAGAGAACTTACTCTCTACAGCTACCTGGAAGGAGGTTGTAGAGAGGTTGGTGCCAGTCTTTTCTCATAAGTACCAAGCAATAGGACAAGAGGAAATGTCCTCAGTTTGATCTAGAAAAGGTTTAGATTGGATATTAGGAAAAATTTTTTCACAGAAAGGATTATTGTGCACTGGAATAGGCAGCCCAGGGAAATGGTTGAATCACCATCTCTGGACACATTTAAAAGTCACATAGATATGTTGTTTAGGGACACAGTTTAGCAGTGGATTTGGGAGGGTTAGGCTAATGGTTGGACTCAATGTTCTTAAAGGTCTTTTCCAACTAAAATGATTCTATGATTCCATAATTCTTTGATTCCAAGCTAAATGAACAAGGCAGGCAGGAAATCCTGTCCACATTCTACAGACATCAGATAAATCAGGGCTAAATCTAGAATTAACATCTAAAATCTGAAGTCTGAGCTCCCTGTCCACTCACCCATTCTGGGGCAAAGCCTGCATTTTTACCAGCCACCTACACTTGAGTTTCCAGATGAAAGAGAAACAAACCCACTAGGTGGAAGAGAATTTAACAAACTTCAGCTAGATATCCATTGCAAATAAATTCAATTTGCATACTAATATTTACTATTTGGTTATGAGAAAGCCAAATAAAATCTGGACTTTTAATAATAGCTTTGTTTGTTTAATGTCATACAGAGTAAGTAAGGTGGCCAACTTTGTCTCCAAACTAGGTTGCCTTTAATAGATATAGACTCTTACTGCAGGTGGCATGGCACTTGAGTTTCAGGTAACAATTGCAAGATGTTTTTCTTCCTTGCACTTGCAGGAATCATCACCCGGGGGCGTTGCCCTCTTCAGTGCTGCCTAATGTGTTCTAAAGAATGCTCATCTTCATGGCCTTCAAACAGTTCTAGTTCTAGAACGTGTTTGATCCTGAAGAGCTACGTACAGAGTACTTGTATCCTCTATCCAGGGGAGTAGTTTTGTCTGTGAGGGAAGAATGTAAAGGCCATGTGTCCTACCCTTTGACAGGACAAGCTCTCATGTGCAACATCCCAAAAAAGAGCTCTTTTGTGTTATGTAAAGCTGCTATGGACCAGATGTTTCACCTTGATCATAGCCACCTTCCAGTTCTGTGTATGAGCCTCCTTGCTTTAGGACAAATACTTATTAAATTTCTGTGATACAAAATTAATCATATTGGCCGTCTCATAGAAATGGAAGATTGTAAGTCCTCATGAATGTAGTAGGAAACCACTCCAAAGACAGCAAAATTATTCCATTATACATTTATGCCAATATGCTAAATTATGCAGCCAGCTATCTTTTATTCTTTTTCTTCAGCTTCTCTTTGTGCATGAATTTTACAAATCTGGCAGTCTTCAGGAGAAAGCTTTTTCCTTATACTATAGCATTGGTAGCTCTTCACAGAACCTTCATTACATGCAGAGGTAACTGCCTTCTCTTTTCCTACTGTTGAGATTTTGCAACATGATCGAGGTCTTTTAGTGGGCCACTGAAGGCCATCTCTAGACCAAAGCTGAGTTTATATTTGTAAATGAAGTATGTTTTTGAACTGGGAGCTAAGAAGCAGAAGGATTTTCATTTCTGTTATTCTGAGCCAGTCTTCAATTAGTTTACTGTCAGGAAGAAAAAAAGATTATAACAAAGTATAAAGCAAAATGTCAACATTTATTGCCTGCCTGGTTTCATTATTGTAACAGGAGTTAATCAAACCAGTAATGAGAAGCCTTGTCCTCACAGTTGATGAACTCTGGTCTACATGGCTATGATTTTGTGCTCCTCTGTAGAAGCGAACCTCTTTCTTAACTGTTGAAGCAATGGAAGGATTATCCTTTTCCACGAGAAAAAAAAAAATAATATATTTTT
>VYZU01028709.1:854-10960 GCA_013401355.1 Ceyx cyanopectus
AATATTATAAAATAATATATAAAAATATATCATATATATTAAAAATTATATAATATAAAAAAAATAAAAATAAGCTGTTGGAACAGAAGGGGTGGACAAACACTGCTTCCCACCACTGCACAGAGAACTGTGAGCGTCAGTGTTTTGTCTTTTGCTCTGTGCTCAGGTAACCCCCACGTGCTGTGCAGGCAGAGCTCATGGCCTGCAGCCCAAGGACAGACACATTCTGGAAGATGCATGACTCCAGGAGCATGGTATTCTGAGATTCCCCCTGCCAGACAATCCCTCTGAATGCCAGCTGAGCAAAAATAGCTTCTCTTGAACCCGAGACATGAAACCAAGGCTGCCAGGGACTCATAGTAGGCATTTCATTTTGCTTTTTCTCTTTTATAAACTACACCGTAGGTCCATCTGAAACTATTTTCTCCTTAAGAAATTGCTCCGAGGATATTGTTTATTAGCTATTGACCTTTAAATAGCCTTCTTCTTCCATTACCATGGTTCTTGGGTATTTAAAGCCTCAGGTCATTTTAACTTTTAATTGTGCTTTATTATTCTCTATTGTTGCAGAATGTTTCAGTTAATTTAACTAGAAGGGAGTCTTAGACTCTTCCCTTAATGGAATGAATTTGGGTCATAGCAATATGAACAATTAGCCTTGACTATTTTATTAATCTTAGTCTTGTCTCATTTTTAAGTTTTGACATTAATTTGAAGGCAACTGTACACAGAGTTTATTGCAGGTTAGCAGGAGAAAGTGGTCTCTGCTGCTGAGTGAAAGTGAGATGAGCAAGCACGAGATGGGAAGAGTTTAATGCAGCTAGAATTTTGAAACAATTGCATGGTTCATATATTTGTACCAGAGTCAAGTGATAATTAATATTTTTATCTGGCGTTTAATCCTGCTGCTCATACAAGCTTGTTGAACAAAGCATCACTTTACAATCCTTTCTTCCCAAGATTTAGTAATTAGACTCTAGTGGTAAAGTACTAGACTTTAGTACATATGAAATCATGCATCTTTCAATTAACAAGTGTGATTATGAAACACATAAAACACATACTGGTAAGTTCAAATGCTCTTTCTGTAATGCTCTGGCAGAGCTGTGAGATGCCACTCAGCTTACTAGCTGGGAGCTTTCAACACCAAGTGTGGCTGGGGCTTATTTTTAATTCTGATTGTTCTCATTTTCTCCATCCTAAATCTGTCTTTCTCTTCTTGCATCCTTTTTCCTTTATTTCTTCTCCCACACTATCCATATTCATCTTCTATGTCCTTCTAGCATGCTATTCCTTATTTTAATTTTAAAAGTTGTTTCAATTGCAGGATATTTCCCATTTCAAACAATATTAAAACTGCACAAGGATTTGTACTGAAAAAAAATGTTGGGTGCTGAGAGAATGGGGGATTAATGGTAATTTTAACATCTGTTGGTGGTCTGAGAAAAATGGCAAAATGAGTTTTGTTTGCTGAACTAATAACTTTTTACTGGAAAAATATGCTTTTTTTTTGTGCACAAGCATCCCTGGAACAGGAGCAGCAAATTTCAAAGCTCTGTGAGTTGCAAAGACAGGACCTGCCCAAGCTCCAGTCTAGCCCAGTTGGTGAAGAATGCAAGTGGTGGTGGGATTCACCTCACTTAATGGTGGACATCTAGTGTAGTTTCTATGCCTTAGATAAATTCCTGTAGATCCAGTGGAAAAACAGTTCTTGCCACTGGATTTAAATTAATTGCTCTGCAGAGCTTTCTGTGTCCTGTGTAGGGAACACAAACAACTAGGTCACATTAGATCACACTCTTAGATGTCTACTTTTGATCCAACAAATCTCTGCCAACGTGTTTTCCTGGCGGGCAGATCATGTGGAGCTTGGCAAGCTGAACTTGTTGGTATATAGGCCAGACAACAGATTTTGCCAGGAATCAAGCAGGGATTGAGGGGCTCAAGTCTAATCCTGCAATGCTAAGCATCTCCTACTCTCACTAAGGGGAGTTAAGAACACTCCTTCTGTTCAGCAAGTGTTATCAGCAAATGTATGTATGCTCCTGTAAACAATTTGCATAGTTTAGTGGGATAATATGGTACCTCATGCTGGAAATAAGTTAATGCTTTGAATTAATGAACTGCAAAAAGACTAGTAGTGGCAAAGGAATTATTTTGAATATTGAGGGATATATTAGCTAACAAGGTTATGACTGGATGCCAATGTCAGGATCAGAGAAGGTTCCAGACTGAACCAAACCAGTGGTGTGTGAAGATTTGTGCTACGGAAGATGCTAAACCATTGAAGGTAACCGTGCACAGTTAGGGTGGACTACCAAGGGTGGTAGTTTCTGTCTACACACAAGGATTTTGCTAAATAATGCCCTGAAACATGAGCATTCACAGCTAAAGTAATGTTTATTTTGTATTTAATTTACTCTGTAGGTTCTTATGCTCTCTTGACAGCCATCAGATACTTTTAGTCCTCCTAAATTACTGTTCTCACTGATTAGATCTATGCCAGTAAACAAAACAGATGCATCCCACATGTCTGCCTGAGGAGAAGTGATGTGGCACATCCAGCATTGCAGGAAGGCCAGGAGACAACTGTCATGCCTGGACCTGATGGCACAAACTGGCTCCCATTCACATGGCCACTCTGCAATGGAGTGTGTCTACCATATGGTGTCTTGGTCCAGTATTCCCTTAGGGTCCAAAACGTGGTCTTAGGACACAAGAATATTTGGTTGGTTGGTTGTTTGTTTATTACTCAAAGTATCTGGCATAATGTCATCAAAATGTCAGTCTGTGAAAGTGGCATTTTCACAACATGAAAGTGAGGACATCTATTTGTTGGCCTGCAGTGCATTGGGGAATATCTGCTCATTTGAGGATATCATTGGAGGGCAGAAAGAGAGCAGCTGGTGCACTGCTGTCCACAGAACAGCTGCATTGCCCAGAGGAATGGAGTCCCAAATATTGCTTTGCAAGAAAACAAGTTGAAGCTGCTGAGAGAGCATAAGAAGGAAGATAATGTTAAAGCAATGGGGATGGGAATGCCTGCAGGATAGTGTGTGAGCAAACTCCCTGTTGCCCTTCTTTCTTAGCAGCAGAGAGATGCTCAGGCACCTTGCAGCAATGCATCCCAAAGTCAATGATGTTTCACCAAAACCCACATTCCCTTATAGCAGCTAGGTACTTGTTGATTCCATTAAGCCTGCTTTGCCTCTTGTGTAATGAGAGATTAAGCAGTGCACAGAGTCTGCTCCTAACAGCATTTGTTGGTCTGTACACCTTGGCCATTTCCCCTCTTAATGAAAAACAGCTGTTGGGATTTTGGGCTGCAAAACAAATTACACAGAATATATCTCTTTCGTTATGTGGCACAGGCTCCCCAGGGAGGTGGTTGAGGCCCCATCCCTGGAGCTATTGCAGGTGAGGTTGGCCAAGGCTCTGAGCAGCCTGGGCTAGTTGAGGGTGTCCCTGCTCCCTGCAGGGGGCTGCACTAGATGACCTTTTTTTTATTATTATTTTTTCCCTTGCCTGTGAATCCTAGTGGGAGAAATAGCAGTTGTCAAAGCAGTAAGCCTCAAAAAATAATTTAATTTAAAAGCATATAATCAGATACAAATAAACACCCTTCGATGTGAACTGTAGGTGTGTATCTTAAGTAGCAGGAAAATCTGTGTTTTTAGAAATTCTTTTGAAGTACCTGATTAAATACTAATGAGGGAAATAAAAGAAGATCACCTCATCTTTATTGTCTGAATGATGTGGCTGTATTTTTGTCAATCCTGCTTACTGGAGAATGCAATACTAGAAAACTCATATTCCCTAACTTCTGATGCACATCAGAACTAAAAGATACAGAAGGCTGCATTTCAATGAGATGCTGATTTCTTTGCCCTTTGATGAATTGAATGATTTGGAAAACATGCAATGTATCTTTTATTTCCTAAGCACTTTCTACAGCTAGTAGACTCTCAAAGGTCTGATAGCCTTTTCTTCAAAAATGGGATCTATTTTGCATTGAAAATCCAATTTATTGCTAGGAAACCTTCAAGCAAACAGACATTGTTCACCTCTAGTTGTATTTGTTGGTGCTTTGGAGGTTATCTCAGGCTCATAATAGGCATTATCATCCCATCCATTAATAAATGTCTCTGAGACCAAGACAGCAGAAATGCTTTGCCCGTCAGAGCACATTACAGACCTGCTACTGCACTCTGACTGCCATTCCTTGTCTTTCTTGGAAGCCACATCAAAATAAAAGAAGACAAATTAGTGCTTGAAGCCTACAAATGAAAGTGTATGATATGGAAAATACTATAGAAAATAGGTAGGCATCTCAACCAAACTGTTAGTCTAGACATTTCTGTGTGATTTTAAGAGTCTTGTGGGCTTTTTTGCCTTTTTTTTTTTCCCAGGTTAGCTTTTTTAAAAATGCATAATTTGTCTCAAAATTTAGTAATTTTTGCTCTCAGCAATGATGTGTCTGAACATCCCAAATCAGTTTTCTTCACTTCTCTACAAATTCATTAAAATGTGGTGCTGCTACATCAGCATTTTCAAATTCATTTTGAAAACTTTGCTCCAAAGCATTTTACATGAATTTTAGAAGTGCAGCCTCATTCAACAAGGCATATAATCCTGGCTTATGTGCTTGACTGAAATGTGTCTATTTGCATAGTTCAAATAATATGTAGACTTACGCTTGTGTTTAGTGATCCTGGAATACTAGAGGTTGTCATTATGAAACAGAGTGTGTTGTCAGTGTGTTGTTTTGCTGTTTTTCATATGAAAATAACCAAATTCTTTTCTTCAAGTCCCTTCTCCTTTGAAGCAGCACTGTTGTCTCAGTTCAGGGTGTTGCTTATTCTGAAAGCTCACCACCACTTCCTCACAAAGGAAACTCATGAAGCTGTTTCTTCAGAACCTCTAACTCACTCACATCCACTTGATTTTACACCTGCTTTCTTTTACTATTGATTAACTAGAGAAATCTTTGGATGAGTAAAGGAAGTAAATTTGTGTCTGTTTTACACAAGTTATCTTAATCAGAAAAACAAACATTAAATAACCTGCTGGAGATTATCTTTCAGAGTATAATTAACTGCATTATAGGGAGAGAAGTCTGGCACTGACCTTTAATGTGCCACCTTGCTTGGTGTTTCCTTTATTGGAAAAGGCATTTCTATGAAGCAGCTAGCCTGGAGAGAGCTGTGCATGTACATTGGTACATCCTTTTATTTGAGATAATTGGGGATGAGAAAGGAGGTCTCTCAGAATAGGAAGTGTCATAAATCATTTTCTTGCTTCTGGACAATGTCTTGGGTAATGTTTATATCTTGGCTGCAACGTTGCCATCTTGTGAATGCTGTCTCATTTAATAAATATAAATGTGCTTACCTTGACTAGACTGTTTGGAGTGCACTCTAATGAGATTTTTCCCTTGCACATTATGAGATGCTTCTGAAATGTCTATAATGTTTTATTCCCCTGGTTAGCCAAGTCCTGCTTCTTAGTTCAAGGAAACTAACACCTGGTGAAGAAGCCATCAGAGCTGGGGAGAGCAGAACCCAGGACAGCCTCCTCTGAGTGGGAGAGAATTTCAATGCTCTCATTGCTGCCATCTCTAGCCTAAAATTTCTGATGTCTTCATCACACTCGGGCATTTAGTGGGAAACTAAACAGTGATACACCAATTCTCATGTGGACAGAGAAGAAAAGTGAAGCAGTAGAATCAGTAATGGAAATAATTTCCTTAAATGCAAGCCTAGTTCTCTATCATCAGCTTCAGTACTGAAAAAAAATAAAATTCTGCACTTCTTTTGGTTATGAAATGGTTATGAAACATTGCCTGATGCATTCTGCTATATGCAGAGAAGGGCCATAGCAATAAACTTACAAGTTAGATCCTAACCCTGTGGGACCTTAGAGGGCCTTGCTCTACAGTAAAATAAACATATGGAGGGTAAATACCAGACACTAATTTGATTAGAAAATCAATACTTAGAACAGTATCCTTGCTCTTTAGTCAATTAAGACAGTGATCAACAAAAGTCCCTGGACTGCCTGTGCATGTTACATTACATCTTAATTGGATAAAAGCCACGGCCAGGAACCAGAACTCCCTTCTCCCACCTGAGTGCCCTAGCTTTGAAGCTGGAGTCACAGTCCTTGACTCAGGTATTTCTACCTTCTAGAGCAATATTCTGCTTTGACAGAAGTTGTTCAAGATTTTTATAGTATACCGAGTATATTAAGAACATAATTAGATATTTTCATGTTCTCAATTTCCTTAATGTGATTGGATAGTATTTTACTTCCAGATTTTAAATATTTGTTCTGGATGTCAGAGTCCTAAAAAAAAATATGTTTGATTGAATCAATGATATGAAACCAAGCATGCATTTTACTCATTAGCTGAGAGCTGTACTGGTCTGACCTCAGTCACACTCAGTTTTGTTATGCCACCCTTGCCTAATTTACAGAGTGACACTTTGGTTTCCCTTCACCTATTTTACACTATCAAGGCACCATAAAAAGGTTTTAAAGTGGGAGTAAAAAAAGTAAATATTTGATTTTTGGGAAAAACATATTATTTTTGAAAAGTAATTTTCCTTCTATATTGTGCACACTAATCCTATGGATTAATAGTGTTCATTAGAGGTCCAGTAGCTGGATACCCACAACAGCAACTGTGGTCCAGGTGGCTCTCAAAATTTAGACCTGGCTGGAAATAAATTGATTTGGTCTCATCATGAGTTTCTCTTACTTGTCCTCAGGCATGGACAGACTCATAGATGAGCTTCTTGCTTTTTGTAGTTCAATAGGATTAATTTAATTCAACAAATTCCATAAAGATCCTGGATGTTTCTTGACCGTGAGCATTATTTTACTCAATACATCTCTACCACTGCTTAGATTTTTATCACCTTAGAAGTGGTGCCAGAATTGGGTGCTCCATTACCCCGAGCATCGTTGCAAAGCACATTTCTGTATTGACTGCTAGCAGGTCCTTTGCAGCTATTTGAGAATGACAATAACACTGTGGAATTGAAAGTGTGTGTGTGTGCTGATGTTGTTAGTGTTTGGTGAGAAATGTGATGGTGCTGGGTAATCCCTTAAGGCTGGTTCTGTGCAGGGTGAGAACTGGCTGCTTAATGTGCTGCTTGTTTGTCCAACTCTAATGGAAGACACTGGGAGAACCCTAAATCCACCCTAATGTGGCTTTGTGGAGGAGCTGTTATCGTGTTATCTTGGTTAATATTTGTCTAGTGCTGATAGCATCCCATGTGCCTCAGAGAAATGAAGACAAAGTTGTGCCTTGAAGAGCTTGAAAAGTCATGTTTCCACAGTCTCCTGGATTGTAAATTGCAAGGACAGGGCTTAAAAAAAAAAAAAGAAGGCACTAAGGTGATGTGGGGAAATGTTGTACCGAGTGGTGTACAGTGAACTGCAGAGTAGCAGCCATTAAGCTTGTGCCTTGTCACTTCCGCTGTTTCTGTATTGATTTTTGAAATGATTTGCTGCTATTTTGATTTTTAGACATTTTGCATGCATCTTGTCTCAGAATGAAACAATAGCCTGTGGACTGTGGAAGGGCAGGACCAGGTAAAAGCTTCTTGCAGGTGAATTAACATAATTACAGGTAAAAATGCTACCATTGCTATCTCATTCCTAGGATACAGGATATCAGTTTATTACCAGAAATGTGTCAAGTCAATTGTTTGTCTCTGGAAGAATTTCTGCCTTTCCACTGGGCAGGAAGAGCCCAGTGAACTACGTTAGATTTTAATCCTCATTTTTACACAGCTAAAGTTGCATGAGATCAATCCCATCTTGTGTTTATTATCTCAGTAAATTCTACATGAGGGAAGCTGTACTTCCTGCTCACTGGGGTGGTAACTAACATACGATGTCAGCTGAGGCCTATAAATGACTGTAATAAAATAAAATTACTTTTCAGCTTTCTTTCATTACTGATTCTTCAAGGCTTTCACCAGTTTCACAATGTGGATTTAAAAAGATGTGTCCGTGAGGTACCAAGCAGAAGCAATTACACAAAGATCATCTATTGTTTTCAGGAAGACTGCTAATATTCAAAATAATTATAGGTCCAGTTGGCTGCTCAGATAACTGAATTCAAAATACTTGGTTGATCTTTGAGGACAATTGGCTTTCATATTTTATTTCAGGTGTTTTATAAACAGCACTGCCAGCTGCACAATATTTATACCTGTAGCCTTCTACTGCTAGAAATGTTATGTCACATTTAGAAAGCTGGGTAGCCCCAGAACAGTAAATTTACATGGGTGTTTTTGGAGAAAAAAACCTCACAGCCTCTGCTTTTCTTATTTTCTTCTGCTGGAGGATTCTCCCACAATATTATCCCTTGCTGCTCTGCAGGATGTTAGAACCCTGGTCTTTCAAAATGTCACAGCACCTTAAGGAATTTATTACCTTTTTTCAGCACCAAAACTGGAAAGAGTTTCTACCTCCCTACCAATAACATATTCATTGGAAAACAGAGGGGGAGGGACTGTTCCTGGAAAGTCTTCTAAATTATGTAGGTGAAAACATTTTCTTACCGCTGTCACTTAATAGCTATTTTAGCAGAAAGATGATTTTTTTTTCCTATATGGTCTGTGTAAGGTATTCCTGAAAGAGCACAGGACTGATCTTCAGGAGACTCTAAATGACATTATGAATAAATCCAGCTCTAAGACAGACACTGTGTGTGGACTAGTGATCCACTAATGACAGTTCTCCTGAGAGGGGTAAGGCACTGGGCACTTGGAAAAGATGCTAAATGATGCTGACTGCACCCATGCTGGCAGGGAAGACAGCCTGGAGCACATGCAATAAAGCAGCCTCTGTGAGTGGGCAGCCTAGTCATTACCCCAAAATCAAATACCATTGCAAGCCAATGTTCTAACATGCACTCACCTGTCTTTAATTAGGGAAATAATAAAATTTTAGAAAACTCAGTTGCTGAGAGATCCGAGTCCTGCTTTACTCCAGAAAACGTTGATTTTCCTCTCACTGTTTCATACTAAACCCATCATATTTTTGCTTTCCTGTAAAGTTACAGATTGCATGATGTCAGAATGTGATGTTTTCTTGGAATTATTACCAAGTAACACAAGTAATATAATATAAGTAATTGCATATAATAATATAAGTAATTACAATTAATATATATGGAGTTGTGGAGTAAGCCCTGATCTTAAGACTTCCAAGTCCACTAAAAGCTGAAAACATAAAAAGCTTGGAAAAAAAAACCACAACAAAACAACATCAAAATAAACAAACAATTAAATATTTAATTAGTTTTTTAGCATTTCTAAGATAATTGCCTGATTTTTAAGCCTTACTTGATGCTTTTGAACACGTGGCATTGGCTGTAATGATTTCCTCATCTGTAAAACATGGATAAATATAATTAATTGCCTCAAAGCAATTGAAAAGTTAATCACTTGGAAGAATATGAGATGGAAGTTGCTATATGTCTGTGAAGTATTAGTGTTATTAGTTACAATATCTCGGGCAATTAAAATATAAATTTTGGTAAGCTCTGGCTTTTAACTAACAACAGAGCTTAATGTTTTTCCTTGTGAAATACCCTAGAGGAAATCTGTATTTCCTGTCCAACAGAAGGGATGAGTTGGCTTGTTGAAGGCAAATTGCATTAAGTGTAGAAACCCAACAAAAGCATCAATTACTGTGTTAGCCCTTATGCACTCAGCTTGAGGTTGTTCACCAATCATGTGGGAACAATTATCTTTATGGATTATTGATTACATTGAACCTTCAGGCCAATGCAGGCCTCAAAAGGCACTTTGTGGTTGCAAAAAGGATAAATTTTGTAGGCTCTTTCAAGAGCCTTCTTGAATCATTTGAGAATGTGTTAATCAACCCCTAGGGACAGTTGCTGTTAGCAGTCAGGCTGGCTGGATAATCTGATTAATTAGCCATTCTTTAGGCCATAAAGAGGTACGGTAATAATGTTTGGTAAACTAAAAATACAAAGCTCTAATTCACTTCTAGATGAGAAGAGTAAATGGGGTTTACGTTGGGACTGGTGGTTGGAAGCAGCCATTGCTTTCCCAAGGGATTGC
>VYZU01028709.1:11333-37718 GCA_013401355.1 Ceyx cyanopectus
TAAAATTTTATTATTTTTTTTTTTAATTAAATTTCAGCATTCCTGTCTCAGAGAAATTAATATCTAAAATCACATCTGTGGATCATTCTTAAATAAGAGATACAGAAAACATAAGCTGAATACCTAATGTTTTATAAAATGTGTGATCTAAAATATATGTT
Source organism: Ceyx cyanopectus (assembly GCA_013401355.1). NCBI lineage: Eukaryota > Metazoa > Chordata > Aves > Coraciiformes > Alcedinidae > Ceyx > Ceyx cyanopectus. Next base: position 11,495 of record VYZU01028709.1, read on the forward strand.
TATGTGCCACTGGTTTAGTACTCCTGATATATCATGTCTTGAGCCAGAACCTCAGCTAGTATCTATGAGAACTTATCCACAAGACAAATGCTCCTGATATTTGAAACTGGATTTGTTTTGCATTTTTAGGAAAGAAACAGAAATAACGACAAGTTTTTAGATGGTTAGCTCTGTACATTTACCATTACTGCTAATAAAAACATGGAAAACAATATTTTACAAACAACTGCCAGCAGCAGGAGGAAAAAAATATTTGAAAACAGGTTTAAAGGCAAATGTTTTCCCATCCTGTGGAAAACTGCCCTAAATATATGTGAGAGAGGGGCACCTGGGCTTTTTACATGACCGTTGACGGTATATCATAATAGTAAAATTCCTGAAAGGTACTAAATTCTCCTCCTTTGCTAGGGATTAGTACCTTGAGGCATCCCAAAGTGATGTAAGGCAGTAGTTTATGCTTTCATTGCTTTTATCTTAGTAAGAAAGGAGGAAAGAGGGCAATACATAATAATGTATTAATAATAAGCAGGTACTTTTGATGGTGCTTCAGCAGAAGTCCCAACAGGATTAAGGATCTAAAAGCCCTTGCCTGGCACCAGCGCTGCGAGGTGACAGGGTTTGAAGCTCTGGCTGGGTTCCATGGCTAAGCTGAGCTGAAGGTGACTCCTGGGGACACTGGCTGGCCCTGCTAGCAGTGACAGTGCTCTCAGGGGTTGTCACATGAGGGGCTCAGTGCTGAACAGCTGCACAGAGAGGTTTAGAAGAGAACTACAAATACAGAGATGAAGTGGCATCATGAAAATCTCACCTGCATCACAATGCAATGAGGTCACAGCAGCACGGGAGAGGTTTGTGTAGCCCATCATCTTGTGCCCAGAAGTAGCTAATAACATCTGTCCAGAAGGGTATTTCCTCAGAGTGGTGTCACAGAGATTCACTTAAACCAGTGATATTCCTCTACACAACAAATGTATTTGCTGTGAAGCAAAGAAGAAAAATATTATGGGGGGAGTGTGTGGGGAGAAAGAACAGGGTGCTTATAATGAGCATGACTCTGCAGGCAGCTTGAGGTGTTCTTTGGCTGTGGGGGGATTTTTAAAAGCATATGTTTTCCATATACCTTTCAAGTGAGCTGATTCAACTTCCTAAACAGATCCTTTTCTCCTTATGGACTGTGCTGCCTTTGTTTGCTGCCTCAGAAGCTGTGCACCTGTCAGACCTTCTGCTTTTTATCTAGCATGTGTTCTCAGACTCCTTTCTTTTGCAGATCTAGATTCGAACTCTTGAGATGAAGCGTCCTCCCTTATCTGCTCCTTCCCTGTGCAAGTCAGGCTGTTAGCATGTGTGTGGGCAGTGCATCTCAGCTGCACCTGCCATGGCCCTGATAAATCCAGCAGCACGTGGCGGGGAGGTGGTTGGCAGACCTCAGAGATAAGGGAGATAAATGCTCTGCACTTTTCCAGTGAAGATCTTCATAAAAATATGAAGTCTCTCGGGCTGTGATGTGGTTCTCATCCTTCAGAGCTGCTGTATTTTCCCATCTGCAGGATAAGAGCAAGTATTAGTTGTGAAACTTGAGAGTTTGAGGCAGGGAGGTAGCAGATCATGTAGTGTCTGCTGTAAAATGTTAAGAGTGCTGCTAATAGACATTAGTTTTACAAGTGGTGATGAACCTGACTTGGCTTACCTCTGGTAAGGATGCCAACTGCCCAGAGAAGACTTAAGGCAGCATCATAGGTCTCATTTTGTACAAAATTCTTCTCAGAAAGACTTATGCCATGTTTGACCTGGAAATGCTATGGCAGAAAAGATAAAGATAATAAGAAAAGATAAAGAAAATAAAAGGGAAATCAGCAGCTGGCATACAGACCCTTCTGCACCAGGCATTACTGCCTATGCCTGTCAAGCTCCAGGTTATTCCAAAGTACAGGAAGATCATAGCAGTGTATTTTTTTTCTAACTCATACATGAGAGTGGGTTTGCCCTTGTAGTGGGAAGCCCACCTAGGGAAATACATTGCTACTGCTGGGCTGAGGCTGCTAGGGAACATAAGCCAAGACTTAGTGTCTTCAGTTTTGACAGCATAACTCAGTACTGAGGGGGGATGCCTGCAAGCCTGGGCTGGTATCAGCTCTCCTAGTAAAAGTGACAGCTGGGATTTATAGAAAGGACAGATCTGTGGTTGTCCTGGTTTGCACAGCGTGGCAGAAAAAGGAGCATCACCTTTGTCTTCTGCTTCCTGAACCACCTTGTTCTGTGCTATGTATGTGTGCTGTGGTCTCTGTTCCTGGGACACTCTCCCTGCAAATCAGGTACCACAAATGAGGCTCTGCCACTTTCCAAATCATATGTATATGATTATACATATATGTATACAATTATATGTATATAATATGTAGGGCGGCACAGAGAAGATGAAACCCTGATCTCCTAAATCCACTGTACCAAAGCAGGTAGACAATTTCATTCTCTAAGGCTGCCAGTATTTTCTCATACACTAAGTTTTACATAAGGAGGTGAAGAAAATAAATTAAGCTGAAGCAGAGCATTGAAAGTGGGCTGAAGATACATCATTTTGTGTTTGTTGCATCTGTTCAGGCAGTGTTCTAAACAAATCATGCCCTCTTTGCCAGATAGATTTTTGGTAAATGCTTTATCTACTGGCCTGTGTAATTTTAACATTTCATTTTGTAACTCACATTCTGTATAACAATATTATAACAGTGCCTCTGTAAAAGTGATGCCAACTTCTTACTGAAGTGGTTTAAGCTCCAATTCATTTGAAAAAAAAAAGATTCAAAATTATATATATTGATGCCCTTCAGCTACAAAATAGGTAGAGAGACACATGATTCTACTCTTTTACTATTAGACTTACTTGAAATGCAAGATAAAACACATTAGTTAACCTATTACTTAAAGACCATAAACCTGTCATCTTTCTGGCTCTATAGAAAGTGCCTCCAGAATGTGAACAAATGCCTGCTTTTTTCCAGCTGTGATGTGCTTCAGTTTTACTGGCATATTATTATGCTGTCCTGTGTGCTGGCTCTTTCCATATTTGAGAGACCATGAAATGGCAAAACAGGGTTTGCTTTCTTCTGCTTGCTATGAGAAATATCACCTCCCAGCCACACACTGAGTTGCACTGCCACTTCCCAGGCTTGTTTTCCAAAGGAGCAGCTGTCAGAAGCCCACAGATCCTGGTTTTGAGTCATTTATTATAGCTGAACTGTGGTGGAGTTTGGAGCTCCTAGCTGAGACCAAGACTCCATCCATCTAGGCCATGTACAGCTGTGCTGTAAAAGGCAATCTTTACATAATGATTGGGAAGAGTGGGCATAAAATGCAGCATTTCAGGGGCACTCTACACCTTCACTGCCAGCTAGCCCTGGGAGGAGTGATGAGCAACTCATAACAGACACTTCCAGGCTGAAGGTGAGCTGCTTTCCCACCCAACTGCTAGCAGCCCATCACTATGAAATAGAGGGAGGCTGCATCCCCCTTCCCTGGGCTGAGCCCACCGAGCTGCTACAGAGAAGAAGGTCATGGGGTGCAAAAAATAACACCAAAATACAATTAATAAAATATTTTTGCTAGTTAGGTGTGACCTTGAAAGTAATTAACAAGAGTTGAGCACAGTTACACAGCTGCTTGGGCAGATTGTGCAAAAACATAGCCATTAAACAAAACACATCTGAAAAAGAAACCATGCATTGAAGCACTGTGATCAGACATATGCAAAATAATACATCTGTAAAAAATTTCCACCAGTAATAGGGAAACCCTTGGTGATTGGTGGGCTTTGCCTGTGTCCCAGCTGATTAAAAGTCAATGGTCATACAGTCATACTACACTGTATATCATCTACAAGGCAATTTCCCCTTCATTTGCAGGAAAGCTTCAGATTTGATTGATTACATTGCTTTTTGCTTGAATTTCACCTGTACTGTTTGATGGCTGCCATATTATACATGTAGCACCTGAGCAAATAAACTAATTTTGCTATCATTTTATTTATGGGGCACCTTCAAGGAATATCTACATTCTTTATTTACTATTTATTATTGTGATACATTTGATTGTGACTAATGGTTTTCCTTCAGGATGTTTATTCATCAGGGTGGGAGGAAAGAGGCACAGGTGCTTAGCCAGTCCTAGTGCTTCTCTGAAGATCCTGCAAGCATTCTGGCTCTGTGGCTACTGCAGGATCATATCCTTTAGCCCCACTTACTCTTCCTTGCCCTGAGCAATCATTTTCCTGCCACATTTGGTTGGAGAGCAAGGATGTAGAAGCAGGAATTACAGCCCAGTTCCCCTGCTGGTGTGCACCTCCTGTGCCAGCTCCACTGCCAGCACCAGGCTGCACTCTTCTTGATGAACCTACCTCAGAGTCCTCAGAAACATTCATATCAAGGGTTTGAATGGCTGAATATATCTGGAAATATGGAATATGGAATATTCATATATATGAATATATATGGAAATATATCTGCTTGTGAATGGAGATCGGTATAAATAAGAAGCAGAAGCTGAATGTCTTGCCTAGTATATCCCAATTAGCACTGGATTATTAGTCTGCTGGGATGCCAGCCTACAAGTAGCAGGCTATGCTGTAACACAGCTGGCAACTCTTTAATTGTTTTTATTAATGAAGAAAGCTTCTCTTCCTCAGCTAATTCTTAATGAAATTGTGGGTTCTTCCTTTGCTAGTAAATCAAATCAAACCACGTTTGCACACATTTGTGTGACCAGCAGATTGCAGTTTGGGTAAGAACAACATCTGAGTTTCAAATACAGCTCAAAGATAATTAACTCACATTCAATGGTAATAATTAAAATGATTAACACATAAATTACTGTATCTGACTGAGATTTGTTATATTAAGAGCACTGAATCCAACACGGAAAGATAAATACTAGGAAATGACCTTTGACATCAACTTAGATTGTATTTATCTTGAAAAAATATTTGTAGTTCAAATAAATATGTCAATGGCTCTTTACAGAACCATGTGATGTGATTTGTAATAGGTGTGTGACACACCATAGTGCTACTAAGAGACTGTTATTTCTTGCCCCAGTCACTTGATTCAGGTGATTGTTTTGTGAGATTAATACTCCTGTCACATAACACTTGCCTCTGGTGTTATATCTTTCTCTTTAGTGTGTCTCTGAATCAAATGCAAATAAAATTATGGTGCAAACTAAATTTGACAAGAATAAAACAGTATCTGTAGTCAATTCTGTGATGCCTCTGAAAGGCTATTGGGGATTATTATTTTTTTTTCCATTTTAGTCATCCTATTTCGTGCTTTAGAAAGGGTCCTGGGCTGGATAGGGCTGGTGCAGACAAGCAGCCTCCCATTCTCTGATCTTTGAGCTTCTACTTCTGTAGTGTGCTGCTGCCAGTGTACTGCAGCAAGCCAGCAGCAGGTAGGCAAAGGCTATGTGCCTGTGGTTTCTAATATTTTCCTGTGGTAACAGACAAGGCTGTGAACCCTGCACTAAATTAAGACTGTTGGTCCCTGAATTACACACTGTGAAAGCCATGATAATTGGGACACTGGGTCACGAGAGTGTGGACAGCTGGACCTTTCCAATGTAAGTCAGAATGAGAAACACAGTATGCAGCATCCCATCCTGTGCAATTATAGTGCTGGCACTGGAGCAGGAGGGACTGTGGAAATCTGTATCCATCACTGGTGCTCTGACCTGCTGTCCCACTTCTGTGTGCCCAAAGGATGCACTCCACAGGCTGGTGCAGTGCTCAGATTATAACACGGCCCACCTTGCTGCAGCAATCTGTCACCTCCACTGCTCCACTAAACCCCGCCACTGATCCTCTTCCCTTTTCACCTTTTCTGTCAACACTTCTGGCTTCTCTGGGCTGCTGGAGAAACAGCTCTCTAGGAGGAGAAATTCATAAAGGAAAATAAATAATGAAAAGTTGTTGAGAAGAGGGAATTCCTGAAGGTTGCTCTAGGGTGAGAGTGTGAGTATCTTCATTTTCTGACAAGAAGACATCCTGCTATTTTAGTCCAGGATGACTCTAACAAGAGGGGATGAGGTTTTTTTTCAAGGACTATATTCCTTGAGAAATGGAGTTACCTTGGGACAATTAATGTGAGATTTTAAGCAAGAAGGGAGGTGATGGGGAAAGAAAGTTCCCAGCAGGAAATATTACTACCTTCCCTCTCACCTATTCTTTACCCACAAAGATGGGGACACTCTGTGAGGTGAGACACAGGTTCAGTGCAACACTTGCATTCTCTTTGGTGACATAATACTGGACTTGAATACAAATAAAAGCTGTTAGCAACAGTGACTTGTTCTTAGCAATAACTTGGAGTAAGGTGTCACCAAATCAACCAAGACACATCAGTGGGTATTTTGCATCTACCCTCATGTATTTCATAGATATTTCTACAAGTGTCAGCTCTAACAGAGTGTTCTAGGGAGTATAAGAGCAGGTAACTGTTCTAAAGAAGAGTTCAGCCTGGATGGTAGCTGTAGGAATGAGTGAGGGTATGCAAAAATATTATCTAAGTTTTTAACATTTACCGAACATAGCATATTCATCACCCAGAATCTCTCTTTCCCTTCAACTGATGCATGAAGGTTCAATGTGCCACTTTTTCCAAATGCACAATAAATAAAATGCCAACTGCTGCTGGAAAAGGCTGGGAAAAAAAAATAAAAAATTTCTCTTAAAATAGTTATCTAACCTGTACCTTTTCCTTTCAGCTACTATAATTTCCCTGCCACTCAGCAGCCCAGAGAGCAATGCTCAGCATGTTTTACAAGCACTTTATGTAACTTGCAGAGAAGAATAAAAAGGTCATCTTTCTAATGCTGTGTAATCCTGCACACTATTAAGTACCAAAGGTACTTCTCTTTTGTACCAATTGTACTGCAAAAACAAGAGTGGAAGTCGTGGACATGTAGAAAGTGTTCTGTGATCAAAGGCAGGAACAGTCCTTTGCTGAGAGACATACATTACATTTTTCAAGTTGCAGCATCTCTGTAATCTTGCCCAAGTAGTGTAGCAGATATATCCTCAGCTTTGTCCAGTGCAGTTATGCAATGGATTTGCTTTCAGTTCTGTATACCTGCTGTGTGTATTGATTACCTAAGCAGATTAAGCTAAAGCAGCTAAGTGTTGTTTACCCAAATTGAAGAGATAATTGGCCAGATTCATCCCTGATGTAACTGTTCCAATCAGTGAAGTTCTGTCAAGGACAAACATGACTCCAGAGAAGAATTCCCCATGACGTGCCCGTTAAACCAAAGCAGTTGCCAAAAATAAAGTAGGAAAAATAAAGCAGCTGTCTCAGAAAAAGCACATCTTATCCAAAGCTGTGCTTCCCTGCTGGGATCCAGAAAGATATTCCTGGAGGATGAGTTCCTGTGCAGGGTGCTACTGAAGGGCTCTTGTGCTCAATCTTTGTCTGAGTGGTTGGGCTGCAGAGACTGCTCTGATCAGGTGCTCAAACCTAGCTAGTCCTGGGCTCATCCTGACAGGTCTGCATCATGGGGTGCTGCAAGGCAAGGGCAGGGGGTAGCTGGTGGACCCCTCCTTCTGCAGCCACACTGCATTTCTGCAGCCATTTATTTACAAAGCAGGACTGTGCATCTGGGCCTGAGAGCTGCAACAGGCTTGTGCCCACCATGCCCGTGGCTGCTGCCACTTGTAGTGGATGTGAATGGGAGACAGCTATTTAGTGTGGTGGAAACACAGCCTGTTTTGTTTATCAGCATAAACATCCCCAGGAGGCTGGATTAAGTGCTTGCATGCTGGGGAAAAAGATAGTGCCAGCAGAAAGGATGAATCAGTCCTAAAGACAGATGCATCCTGCACTCAACTCCTGTGCCTGCCAAACTGCCCTGCTCCCTGCTATATGCTCAAGCCTGTAATGGGATTTTCTAGTACTAGTGGATATTTTTAGTCAGGTTTTCTCTCGTGCTCACTCCCCTTAAATGCTAGCCAAGAATGGAGTGCACATTCTCTTTTTGTGGCATTTTGTGCTTAAAGTTTCCATGATGGAGGATTGTTCTGTAATGCAGGTAACCCTGGAGCAGTGGCACAGGCTCCCCAGGGAGGTGGTTGAGACCCCATCCCTGGAGCTATTCCAGGTGAGGTTGGTCAAGGCTCTGAGCAGCCTGGGCTAGTTGAGGGTGTCCCTGCTCCCTGCAGGGGGCTGCACTAGATGCCCTTTGGAGGTCCCTCCAGCCCTAAGCATTCTATGATTCTATGAATAAATAAATGTTAACTTGGTATTTCATAAAGTAAAGGGCTATGGCTGTTCTTTGTAATACACTAATTTTACCTTTACAGCAATTGTGATCCCAGTTTCAGTGTGTTCTCAAATCTATCCACTATAAATCTGAAAGAACAATTCATTATGAATAATTTATGCAGCAGATTTGACCCACTTTTCCATTTGCAAATTACTATAATTCCTCTGTAAAGGTTGTGCTTTCCCCTCCAGTTCTCACCCTCCAAACCTAGTTTGAGGCCAAGTAATGCTATTCTGAAATGAATGCTAATTAAACCCTACCCCTTTTTATTGCTTCCAGGCTGTGGATGCAACTCTTCTATGAGCAAATATGATATTGAAAACACACCGTGATTATTTACCTTTTGTATTATTCCTCCTTAAGGAGAAGGGACAGAGGTAACTGGCTGTTTGCTGGGTGTTTTATGCAATTACTACTGGCACATTTATAGAATTTTCATTTTGTGATCAGTCATCTCTGTATTACTGTTGTTCCTAATTAGTTAATGAAGTTATTTTTTCAAAGAATCTCTGAATAATAATAAAAAAAAATAATGGGCTTAGAAAGAACACTGGAAATTTACTGTATTTTTCTCCTCCTCTCAAAGCTTTGTCTTTGAGCTTCAGTTTAAAAACAAAATCTGACTTCATTCCCAATTGATGAAACACAAAGACATGGCAAGCACATGTATCTGGGGTTGTTCAGAAGAATTTACATTCTTCTTTTTCCTGACATTCTTTAAAAAAGATTAAATAGTGTTTGAACAGTCTTTCTCAGGATCTATGCAGTGATAGTTATTCACCTTTCTGGTTTTGTTTAATTATAACACCAATGTCCTGAGACATTGGAGAGCTTGTGTGTGCTATGGTCTATATACAGTTCAGAAATAAGCTTCTAATTGTGCAGGGAGGAATGAAGCCATATGCATTTACCTTTAATAATCCCAGTGGTTCAGATGCAGAGGTGTTTTATCTGCCAAACAGCTCTGTTGAAATCTTACAGCTCCTCAATTTGTTCTGTTGTTTGCTTTTCAGAATACAGAGTGGCAGCCTGTATTTCAACCTCAATGAAGTACAGGATTTGGCACTCACCCTCTTTAAAAGGATTCTCATCCCTTTATAAAGATGGATAGCTTGGTCATGGAAAGAAGCATATAACTTCTGAAAGAAATGAGAACAATGTACAAATGAGGCAATAAAAAGGAATGACACATTAGATTCAGTAGCCAAGCAAGATGCTGCAGTCTACATAAGGGCAAAGGTGCTGAGTTCACAGCACCCTGTGAGCAGAGGTTCTGTAGGCACCAGCAATTTACAATTACTGCTACATTAATGATAGTATGTGATAAGTGAATTACTAGGACATTGGTAAATGCTATTATCATTAAAAATCAATCTGTTGTTGGCACTAAACTCATGATTTTCAGAGATGCCTACATATTGAATCATAAAATAATGTCACTCTGAGCTATCAGCTGGCAAGAAGAATCTCAGCTGAGGAGTGAAACCTAATTTTAGTAGGTGCTGTAGAGGAAATCTTTTCAAGCCATTGGAAAGCCATGCCTGTGTAAGAAATTGGGACACACCTTTCTATGAATTTCCTGGAGAAAGGCAGAGGAAGCAGGTTAAGGACCTTTGAGTTACAGGTTCATCAAACCTCTCAAAGTATAGTGAAATCTGAAAAATGAAGAAGTGCCCTGGCAAGAGAGTTTGGGACATTTGATTCAGCTGTTGGCAAGAGGTTCCTGGAATCTCTCCAGGATCTGGCTTGTTCTGTCTGGAGTGGGTTGTGTTTTAACTGTTATCCCATGGTGCTATTGCTTGCTTATGACCAAGTAAATGCCTTTAGGCTTCCATTTGGTTTAGGTGACCTGGAGATGGGTGCTGAGAGGAGCATCTTTTTAAAAGACAGAGACTGGGGAAGAGCACTGATAGGATGACTGCTTTAGAAGATACTGAGCTACCAAAAACATTGGGAAACAGGGAAATGTCTGTGAATGGGAATGGTTGAGCTTCCCTCCTCACACTCAGCTGAAGAGCTGGGCATGTGCTCTTAGATTTGTTGTCTCTTTAGATAATTGAGTGGAACATCACTGTACTTCTTTTCAAGGACTCCAGTCTATGAAGTCCAATTAGGCAAGTAGACCATTTAGTATTTGAAGGTTGTAGTTGAACAAGGTTTCTAACATTTGTGACCCTTGGAAAGCATTGTCTGATCAAATGATAGATCAAAATGCATTATGTTTGACTTCTTGCTTAGGCATGCAGCTTCCAGCAAAGGTTTGTCTCAGCAATTTGACTGGAGTGCTAAATCTCTATGAAATGTGAAGGGTCCCAGGGAGATGCAAATAGGGACACTAAGATGCATGCATCCCAGAAAAGGGATTTGTGACTGGGGAAGAGATCAGTGGGACAGGTAGAACAACAGGAAAGACTTTGCTGAGTCAAAGAGGATCCATTCACTGTATTTTGGCTACTTCATTCTTAGTTTTCAAGGTCCACATACAGCAAACATCATCTCATTCAACCTTAGCCTTGCTCACTGACTCTTAAATAGCTGTGGAATGTGATAATAAGCCTGCTTCCTGACCAGCTATTCCATGTTTTCATGACTGTTTTCTTATTAGATGAGTCTTGAGAGACATGACATTTCTGGGTAAAGACTCTTCATGATTCCCAAAATGATGTGAACTAAGCTCAGCCCTGACTGAAGGGAAGCTGTTAAAGTGCTAGTGTGGTACAGTAAAGCACACTCTGCTAGTTGCACGAGTGCTCCTGAGAAACTCTTAGGCCCAAGTAAAGACAATATTATTTGTGGCTGTAATCTTGAGGTGATGTGTAAATTCTTTACATTCTTTAGGGCATTATACTAAAGAAATGAGTGCTGTGCCTCTGCTGATAGGCTGTAAAAGAGGCTTTGGTACTGGTCCAGTCTCAGTGTCTTATGATGAAGCTAATTAGACTTTCCTCCTGTACCACCATTTAAAAGACACAAAAGCCTGCTCATTCAGGGTTTGGGGAATGGGAGCTGTAGGAATCTCTGGAGTCTCATGGAGTCCCTCTTTCCCCTCCTTATTCGCAGATCTTAATGTCTGTAGAGCTGTTTCACATATTCTCACTGCTCTCACTCCAGCTTCAGTTTCTATTGCACAGGTTTTTTCCCCTTTCTTACATATGTTATCACAGAGATGCTGATAGGTTCAGCCTCAGTCAGTGGCAGGTCTGTCTTGGAACTATCTGGCACTGGCTCTATTAGACAAAGGTGAAACTTCTAGCAGCTTCTCACATCAGCCATCCCTGTAGACCCCCTGCTACCAAAACCTTGCCACACAAACCAATCCTCTCATTTTCAGCGGGTACAAATGCTCTATGAATAAATCCAGCAGAGAAGAGTGCCAGGAGGTGCATCATACAGAGCTTAACACAATCAGAAAATTCTCTCCATTAAACACGTTGCCCGGCCTGCTCAGCCATTAACAGCTAAACTACAAAAACATTGGCCTGAAATGCTGAATTTAAACAAAGTGCAGCAGATCAAACACATTATGGGATTATCATAGTCGACCGTGGAGTCAAGTCTCAAAGATTTTCTCCCTTGGTGACTTGCTGCTTGAGGAGACAAAGGGTTCCAGAACACTGACTGAAGGCAATGCTTTAAGTACACTGACCATGGCAACTGCTGAAAATAATGATGATCTGCAGAGTACATGATAGCAGCACACATCCTCCATTGCTTGTTTTAATTCAAACTGATACAGTCACAGAACTGGCTGAGTTTTCATAAATCACCAATGGAAATGCTCTTTCAAGGGTAATCACAACATTAATATCCCAGGCAGGGCAAGAAATAATTAAAATGTAGTAGAATCCACATAGATCTTTCCAATATTAATCCAAAGCACCTTTAGTCAATAAAAAGGAACGGCAGCTTTAGTTCATAGAAATGAATATTTTAAAACAATACTCTAATGCATTTTCTTTCTGTTGCTATTTTTTTTCCTCACAGTCCTCATTCTTGGTAATAATGCTTTTTCTTTTTTCTCCATCTAATGCCTTTCATTTTTCTTTTATAAGAGCTGAAATGATAACACATCTCCCACATCCCTCCCCCACTGCTGAGCAGCAATATATAGCTCCATAGATAAATCTCAAATGTATTGGGTAGCAGATTGCTCTTTCCACAAAAGAAATCTGACTTCAAACCCTTTCATTATTGGCCCAACTCAGCTGTTCCTGTTCATGATGAAGAGTTTGTGTAAGAAAACTGAGACTCCCCACAGAAGGTGACAATCTCTGGTACATGTCTGCAGCTGCTGAATAGAGCAGCACTTCAGAGAAATGCTTTCACATACTCCAACATTATTATTTTTTTTTCTTCTAATTAGCTCTGATATATAGCCATCTCTGAGCCTGAATGCATAAGTTACTCTGACACTTCTTTACTGCTTACTGGCATCCACAATAGATTTGTAAACACAAAAGTAGACTAGGATGAGGTATGCAGATGGAGTTCTTTGGATTCAGTAATAGGATTAGTGATTTTAGAGTACTAAGGAAGTAGCTAATTAACCATGTATTTGATCTGTACTAGTGTAAAAAAAAATAAATAATCAAGTTATAGATTCCTGGCCACTTCTTGGAATTCTCTGTGTATAAAAAATGGCTATTTTGCAAATAATTGAATTGAACACAGAGAGCCATTTGAACTAACTCCACAGCTTTAGCATTTTAAAATCAGGAATGGACTGGCCATGAATAAGGCAGTGGAACAGCCAAATGCAAGTGCTGGAGAGTTACAGTCAAAGCCAGGCTTTGACATCTGGCCCCTGTGACTGCCAAGTTTATTCAATAAGGAATTGCAATGGATGACTGTGTGAAAAAAGACAGAGAGACAGCTGAGTAGGGATGCAAAACCATCACTTCTCCCTCCCAGCTCTCCCCCTCCTCCTCCACCCCCATATGTCACAGTGTTAGTGAAAAGAGTGGTACTCTGCCAAATGAATGGTTCAATCCCATGTCTGTGACAACAGCTTTGGAATGGGAAAGCTGCTCTAAAACCCAAGCTCCTATCAAAGTCTGATCTGTGACCTATGAGATAGGATGTGTTTGGAGTGGAGTTCATCTAACTGGCCTTTTCCAGTCCTACAGAATCAGGTCATTCAGATTCAAAGTGATCATGCTGCAGTAAAAACTGCATTTTCCACCCCTCTGTTATGGCATGACAGTTTTGTGTGTCAGCAGACTGATGGTGAAGCATGGTGCACCTAATGATACTGACCATCACCGAAGATTACTGCATTTCATCTTTTGATTCTCTTGCAGATGAATCTGAGGGTTTATTTTGGTTTGTTTAATTTTTTTTTTTCAAAGAGTATTCTTAATCCATTCTTAAGGGCTTATGCACTGTAGCAAATAACTACCATTTAAAACCTGTCTACATTTTAATGCTGAGGGAAAATTATCTGAAGTAAACACAGTGATTTTGAAATTGATTGTTGAAGTTACATTAATCCTCCATGCCAATGGAAACTATTATGCTAAGTGCAACTTACTTCCAGTCACTGTAATTTACTTCCTTTTGGACTTTAGAAGTGATGTCAATGAAATGGAATTTAGCCCTGTTTCTTTCTGGATTAGTGTCCATATAAGAGGTTTAATCTTGTTTTACAGATGTTTAGATTAATTTTACCAAGAAAGATGATATAAATTACATGAGAAGGTAAATAGAGACTAGAGAAAACCCTCCAGAGTATGTAAATTCTTCCTTGTTTCCCAAGATTATTTTAGTATTACAACAGAAACTGCACATTTAGTTTCCTGTAATTAAACTGTCATGGCAAATTGAAATAGCTTGAGCATAGGCCTTAATCATGCTAAAATGTGCACACATGCACTTTTTATCTTTGAAATCAGTGGATGACTCCAATATGACAACCAGTCACCTGTTCTAATGTTCACAAGATATGGGCCAGGAGGTGCAAGGAGGGAAATGGCAGAAAGAGAGGCATTATAACTCTTGTTTATCCCTTTCTGTGCTCATTTTTGTCATGTTGACCTATTGTAGCCTTCAGTCTAGGTGTGGGCATTTTCTGAGTGCCACACAGAGCTTCTTTATGGTCAATGGGATGAAACAAGAGCTTCTAAGGTGCTCTTCACCTCTTGCTGAAGTAGCCACTATGTCATGCTCTAAAAGCATCCATAAAAGCTCCATAAGAGGAGCTCTCAGCTAGGTCAGATGCTCGTGCTTATTGCTTGGGTATCTAAAGTTAGGAGAGCCAGTTGGTCACCCCAGAGATTCAGAAGTGGAGTGCAGTTCCTGTGCTCTGGTAATGCAAATAATTTGACTAAGATGGAGAGGTGCATGTCCTTGTTTCAGCTGGCATAGAGTCCACTTTATAACAAAAGTCAGACAAAAAAAGATGTCATTTTCAGTTGAAAGGTTTTTAGCTATGTTAATGACCAATGTCATATTGAGGGAAATCTGGGTGGCCTGTCATTGTCTCCAGGATAAGGGAAGATGTGGAGAAAGAAAGCAGGCTTTATAAGTGTGTCTTCAGTCTGTTTGCTCCTTCAGTACAAACTGCTTCAGGAAATTTAATATTCTGGTGAAGACCATGCTCCTTTCACAGAACCAAGGTAAATGTTTTTTCTTCAACTTACTTGATTAATAAACTGTACTGAGCAGATTTCTGCATCCAGTAGACTGTTGTAATTCACCATTTGGTTCTAAGCTTTATTTATAACTTTATTCTTTTATTCAGAAACTCATTATAAATAATTTTATTTTGCTTTCAATTGCTTAGCAGCATGAACAATATCAGGTATTTTAAAGCTAGCTCAGAAAGGATAGTTTTGTGGTCTAAAGCATCTTATCCTCTTTAAAAATGACTGGAAATAAAAAGAACAAGATAAGGTGCTCTTTTATTTTTTTTCCCATAATGCAGGTAGGAATTTGATTAGCTCCAAGCAGTTCTGGGAGCTGAAGTGAAGTGTTTGCTGCCAGTTCAGGCCCTGACCCTTCTAAATACGAAACCTCCTTCTCCATGCTGGTCAATCAGTTACAAAGCACTGCAGAAAGCCTAAGTGAAGCCATTCCTGGCAATAGCTCTACCAGACCTGAGGAGAGCTCAGAGATCAATGGGATGACAGATTTGGGTAACTGCCCATGTGTTTGCTGTCTGCATTTTACCAAGATGCAAGATTGCAAATAAACTTCTCTATGTGCTCAGTACTGCTGGACTTTTGGCTCTGGAGCAATTGATTAAGCTTGCTGTTGATTTGCCCTGTGGTGCACTATTAAGTGGAACTGTTTAGAAGCCATGCAGGGATTCCCTCTCTGAAAATGCAGTACTACAGCATTTTGAACTGCATCCTAGTCCCTCCAATGCAGAAAGGGCCAAACCCAGTTCTCCAAGGAGCATCACTGCCAGACAGTCTGGCAGTCCAGCCTGACCTCCCAAGTGCGGTTCAACTGCTTCAGTGACAGCCAGAAGAGGGATTGGACTCAGGGCCAAAATTAGAGCCATCTGGAGAAAATAAAATTGTGGTGAAGGCAGGGGAGCAAGCAAATAATCTCTATAATGCTACATGCATTTCCAGATTTAAAGCATTTTACAGCATCACCAAAATGACACTTTAAGGCTGCCTCTGGAGTACTGGCTCCAGTTCTGGGCTCCACAAGAAAGACAGGGAACTACTAGGGAGATCAACAAGGATAATGAGAGGACTGAAATCTCTCTCTTATGAGGCAAGGCTGAAAGACCTTAGTCTGTTTAGCTTGGAGAAGACAGAGAGGGGATCTTATCAATGTTGATAAATATCGAGAGGGTGGGGGTCTTTTATAACTGCCCTTTTGAAGACAATTATTAGCTCCAGGTTTTACCCCAAGAGCCAGGAGCCCTGACAGAGTCCTTGAAGAGCTTTATTTTCAAGTACATACATCTGTTATCAGATTCAGAACTCAGATATCAAAACAGACCTGTCTGATTCTCTGGTAACTTAACCCTATGAAGGACATGAAGTCAGTTCATGTATAATGTGTCACAGGGAATAGGTTATATACCAACAAAAGCAGAAGAACACAAAAGGTCATAGAAAGATTTGTTCAAAGTTTTGCACAGTGCTATTGTTTGCACCTGTATTTGAGGGGGTAAATGGGATTAAAGGTTTCTCACAGTTCAGCCACATTCTTTCCATGATTATTTAAGCATTAATTGAAGCAGATTCTAGTTCTCACAACTATCCGATTAGAGCAGCTAAATCTGGCATGGAGCAGGCCTTCCGTGTGTGAGGTCAGAGTGCTTTTGCTGAAATAAATATGCTTATGAAAAGCATTCTGCTCCACCAGGGGAAGATTTAGGTACCCTGAATCCTCCCTGGATTAATTTTTTTTTTTCCTTTGGTTCAGAATGGTGAAGATTTCTTAGAGTTTATGAAACATCTAAATGAAAAATTCTTGCTAAAGTAGCTGTAAGTGCAGAGTGCTGAAAATGCAATCTTGTAGGCAATTTTTTTTTTTTTTTTTTGGTAAAATTTGCCAATATAAAGGTTGGTCTTCCAAAATATGGTGTGATGCTGACTAAAAATTAAGTCATTTTTGTTTGGATATGAGCTGCATGTTTGTTAGGTGGCTTTAGTGTGTTCCAGCCACTTGTGGGCATTCGGTCCACGGGATGAGACTAAGTAATGCTCCCTGAAATAAGGCTATTGTGACATGCAGATCCTTAGCACTGGCTGTCCCACTCCACATATTGACTACTATTGCACATCAGCTCTTACTAATGAAGACGTGAACCAGATTTTAGAAGCAAGACTTTGGAACAGAAGGGGAAAACAAGACGTATTAAAGCATTTCTAGTTCTTATTCCCACTTGGCTTCAGTGTTGGGTTGTTTTTTTTTGCTGAGCAGCACAGGCATTTTTACCACTTAAGATCAAGATTTGCAGAATGATTAGACTGGCATTAGGTCTTTCATACTTCATTTATTATTTCATAACAGATTTGAGCTTCCTTTGCATGAGTAAGCAGAACAGCATGACTCCTTGTCTCCCTTCAGGACTCATGGCAGGAGCTAGAGAAAGGCTGATGCACCTAAACCAACAATATTTTGACTTTACTGGAGTGTTCTCTCAGTGGGAATGGAGATTTGTAATGTATGTGGTTTGCAATTTCCATGCTGGTCTTCCTCTAAAAATAAATACAGAATGAATGCTCTTCCTCTCCAGAGGAAGCTACAGAGCAGAATTGTCTCACTAGTTTTTATTTTGGTTATGTTCAAGAACATTTGCTTCTTTTGTGAAATGGTAAATTGTATTCTGATAAGCAAAATAGTTTTTGTTTTAAAATGGAATGCAACAGCCATTTGTGACATTCTTACAATTATTAAATAAACTGCCTGGAGAAATGACCTAGGTTGCACAAGCAAGACAGTCTAATAGGTAGGTACTCTCATGCTCTCCTTGAAGTCCTAAAGGTAGGACATGATGCTTCAGCTGTCAGAAGACAGATCAGTCTGGCTGAGCTTCTGTCAGGACCAGTGGGGAGACATCTTCAGAGGGCAGGTGCCTCACTCACCTATCTTAGCATGTGATGTGCTGTGCTTGGGAGATGCCCCTCTTGCTCTTTCAGAGATAAATAAATAGGAATTGCACTTCTGTATAATGCTTTCACTGTTCTTATTATCCTTTGGTTGATGCTGTTATCTCTCATTTTGTCTTGCACATCATCAGTACAAGTAATAGATGGTGTCTGGACAAAGGATACCGATGAGTCCTGAGCCTGTCACTGACCTCCTGCTTCAAATAGTGCCTTCTGGAATGGAACATCCTTGTCATCAAGAGCCCACTGTGAGAGGTACAATTCTTGGATGCTTGTTGAAATTTTCCCTGACTGTTGCTTATTGGGAGAGCCTTGGGTTCTCCTTGCTCTGGAGCTGGCATTGAGACATGAATAATGACAGCCAGGCATTTGCTTTTCAGGTGAACATCCCTACATCTCAGTCAGGGGACAAAAGTGCAGCTGAGGGAAATGGGATGTGTGAATATTTACAGGCACACAGAACACATGATTTCCTCTTTAATGCTAATCACAGGCTTGGAAAAAAGAGACAGAGTTGGCAAAGAAAAAGCATTAGTCCAGGTTTAGTATTTGGCTGACAAACAAACAGGAGATATATTACCATTCTAATGTTTTCACTGACATTTTTAGTATCATCTATTTGGTGTTATCCTATTTGAATTCATAAATACTTGCTGACATGTATTTGAGCTGAAAAATACACTGTGTATTTTTAGAACAAAGTGACCCCTACTCTATTTTTTTCCACAGGCAAACAGCAAAAGGTGGATCAGTAATTGAGCTTTGAGGTCTGTATTTACAGGGAGCTTTGCATGTATTAATGTGTTTAAAATTAACAATCCTTTAATTAGTATAATAAATGAGAAAACTAACAAATAGACAGCCAACTCCTTTAAAATTGTCAGACACTGTGAATGAACCACACTGATCTGAGGACTGTCGGTGTTGAAAATATGTATTAATGAAGATTACAAAAGCCTGATTATGACTAAAAAACAAATGAACTCATTAAAATAAAAATAGCATCTTTGAGGATTTAAAGAACTATTTGCATATCAGAGAGAAATCCTATTTGGAAATATTCTCATAGCATGGTTTACTAACTAGTTTGCCTGGGATTAGACTAATCAGCTGGCACTGAAAGATCTGGCATTTGGTTTTACTGACGCATTACAAAAGTACCCTGTTGCATTCCCTGCTCCTGTAAGCTTTAAGGATTTACACTGCTGCTAGAAAAATACCTTGTTGGAGCAGTGAGGAAATTGACATTCTGCAGGTCCATGTGGTTGGATGTTATGAATGAGGAAGGACTGTGTAGTAAGAAGTGTGATTTGGATTAAAACCTGCTTGCCTGATCTAACAGCAGAGCAGAGTGTAATTTACCTTGTGCTTAGTAAGCAGTTAAGATAAAACCACATGAAATTGAGGAAAATAAAGTAGTGAAAAGAGAGAAGAGACTGCCTAGAAAGACTGGAGGAAGGTTTACAGCTGGCACCTAAGTGTGGATGCAGTCACACACTCAAGGGCACTGCTGTGTTCAGAGGGACTTGGGCAGCCTGAAGAAAGAGACAGCAACAGCATCATGGAATTTGATAAGGAAAATGCAAGTCTTGCCTCTGGTCAGGGACCATAAATAGCAGCAACACAGGCTGGGGATGGACTGGTGTGTGGTGGGAAGATGCTGAGCTCAAAGCTGACCCTGTTACTGGTAGGAAAATGCACTAGAAATATGAAGTCCCTTGCAAACTTAGCTGTCCTGTCCTAAAAATATCAAGAATTAGGTGAAGAAAGTGAGAGGCTCTGAAACTTGTCAGGGCAGTTTGAGAGGTTATGAGAGGTGCTCAGGCAGGCACAAGTACTCTTTCTGGGGCTGATGCTAAGAATTGAAACCAACAAAGAGCCTTAAAAACACACCACATGGGTTTCTTTGAGTGACTGAACACTTTCTATGTGAAAACTACAGTCAGAAGATAAAATGCAGAATGCAAAATTCTAAGAGAACATGAGTCACGTGCTGCATGCCACAAAATCAACTCTGAGATACCATGAAAATACAGTAGTTAAAAATCAACGATCTGCTTATGAAGGAAGTTGCAGCCAATTTGCTGATTAATCCTCCTTCAATCCTGTAGAACAAGTACTCTTTGGCCTACATAAAAAGCATCAGAGGCTAAAACTCCAGGGCTCTTGAATACACTTTTTAATGAAGCTATTTTAATCAGTGTTGAAGAATGAAATATATTCAGGGAGACTGTACATGTTAGGTGATTGACAATGGGTGCCACTGACTTGAATGCTGCCCAGCACAGAACTGGTTCTCTAGTGGTTACTTGTTTTTTTCACAGTCTATACTATGAAAAAAGATATATAATTGACACTAAGATATTATTTAATATATTACAATACAATAATATAATATAGATTGTAATTCATAATAATCTATTATCTCTTAATTGACAATCACAGCAGAGAGGGAAATATTCAAATGTGCATGATTCCCAAAGAGCTTTCTCATAGAAAGAAATGGGATCCTAGGATAAGATAGATATATAATAGATATAAAATACTCATGGCTTGTATTTATGTATGGATACTCTAATTATAACCCATCAAGAGAATTGTTTCCAATACTTAAATTTGGCTGTTCTCTGAAAATTCACATTAAAAAAAAAAGCCACATAAAGTTTACTTTCTAATCAAATTGCTTTTTCTAAATTTCACTTCATCACGTCTGCTTTTATTAATAATATTAATTTAATATTATTCTCAAACTATTTTCTTGCATAAGGTTTTGCAAAGAAAAATTGGAGAACTGCATCCCCACTCCTTAATTCACCTCTCTGCAGCCACAGAAGGTGGCACCTCCACAGTGTCACTGATTCTCACTGCTTCCCCCAGCAGCTGGCTGCTGATTTGTACATGGAGGATGTTCTGGAAGTGGGTAACTTAGGACATGGTTACTGAATTAATTTCAGGCTTTGGAAGCCTTTTTGTGTCTGAAACTGTAGCAAGATACCTGTCTCCTGGATCAGCCAGGAGAAGAGAAGCCAGATCTTTTCATAGCCCATCCTTTCAGCCTGAGGCAGAGGGGGTTGTGAGAAGGAAAAGCAAGCCTTACAGCAAAGAGAGTATAAGAAGAAATTTCTTCCTTTTCTTCTAAATGAAGTAGTAAAGCAGTTGTTGGGGCAGAAGAATAAATGCTGCAGACAAATATTTCATAATATAGTCCATGACAGAAATAGAAATGCTTCCTTTGGTCTTCTCACCTACATGTGATACAGTCCTCTACCCAAACCATTTATCACCCTATGGTCTTTGGACTGTGGGCAGAAAATTCTTATATGGTCTTATGCCAATAAAGAGCTAGTTGGCAGGGGAGATAGGCAGACAAGGCAACAGAGAAATACTTATCCAAAATCTGGTAGCCAAAAGCAGGATGTGTAGCATTACACAAGTTAAAAGGATTGGGTTTGTTTGTTTATTTCTGAATGTTCCATTAGAGTTCATAGAACTTAATGATTTTACATTAATTACCTTACTAAGGATGCATCCAAGTATCCAGTTAAGCCAATAAATATAAATATAAAATAAAAATATAAATTAAATATAAATATCTTCATCTTAAAGAGATGACAGGTCCTATGCCTTCTACTGTGGTTTCCTACTAAAAGTGGCACTCAAGGAAGCCTAAAACTTACAGACTCCAAAGAAACCTTTTGTAAAATTCAATTTCTGACTACTGATACATGTTGAATGAATGAAAACAATTTTATATTTAGCCTTGCAGGCCCAGCCATGTCTGTGGGAAATGAAGCTTGTACTCTTTCTGCTTTGTCACCTGCCACAAACACCTAATTCTTACCACTTCATGCAACAGGACCACTTTTGCCTGGCTTTGTCATTTACTGTTAAAAACATGGTTTGGAAAACAAATGCATTGTTATATTTTCTTCATAATTATATCAGTTGATTCCCAAATGAAAGAGAAGTGGATTCAAAATTGTTCTGAGCTGGTTTAACAGCTGTCAAGAAATTTAATTGGACTTTTGTGGAGTGTTTTTGAAGACTGGCTCCCTTGTGTTTCTATAAACACTCCTGCAGTCCTTATGGCAGTGTCAAAAACCCTGCACAAAATGGTGCTGCAAAGGGAACAGGGATTGGAAATGGCGCAGGAGTTTGAGCACTTACCTTTTGCTGCTGTTGCTCATCCCTTTTGCCCATTCTGAGTATCTGTGTTGCAAAGTGGCACTACTTGGGAGACACCTCAAAGAAATCCTCCAGAGCTGGGTGCAGTGCTCCAGGTGAGGTCTCAGCAGAGCAGAGCAGAGGGGCAGCACCTTTCCAGCCCCTCATCCCCCAGCCTTTATTGATAGTGAGGGTTGTTCCCACCCAGGGGCAGGGCTCTGCATTAAGCCTTGTTGAACCTCATGAGGTTCACCTGGGACCACCTGTCCAGCCTATCCAGGTGCCTCTGGATGCCATCCCATCCCTCCAGCCTTTCCACAGCACCACTCAGCTTGCTGTCAGCTGCCAACCTGCTGATGGTGCCTCCATCCCATTGTCAATATCATTAATGAAGATATTAAACTGTACATTCCCAGCCCAGACCCCTGAGGGACACCACTTGCCACTGATCTCCATCTGAACATTGAGCCATTGACCAGCACCCTCTGGATGGACCATCCAGCCAATTCCTTATCCACTGAACAGTCCACCCATCAAATCCATTTATCTCCAGCTTGGCGACTAGGATGTTGTGGGGGACTGTGTCAAAAGCCTTGCAGAAGTCCAGATAGACTAAGAAGATGTTTAATCCCAAGTCATGGGGAGAATCAAGTTCAGCAAAGGGCCTTTTCTCATTCAGTCTGAGACTTTTGTGCCCTCTTTTCTTTGCATTAGTCCAGTCTCCCACATTCTCTGGCTTTTTTTTTTCAACTACCTGAGTTACAATTCAAGCTGAACAGCACTTCACAGTGGTTTCATCAAAGTGAAAGGGATTATAAATGAAATAACTTTTATATTCCACAAATACAGAGTCACTGTAATTGTGACACCTTTGGGGGTTGCTTAAAGCTTCAACACCTCCCTCTACAGCACAAAGACCTTCCCATATTTTTGTAGAGAATATCTTTCTTACTGTTAAAATGACAGACAGAAAGCACCATAAAAAAAGGACCTGACAATCACTTGATTACAGCATCACTTGGTTGACACTTTCATAAAAGTGGCAATAAAATAATAACAGATATAAAAATGTAAGATGAAAAGAAATGGGACTTTTGGACCCTAGGATTTTTTTTAATAACATTGAGTTACTTTCCAATGTTCATATCTTTATCTGCTGCTATAATTCAAAGGGTGATCACAGCTTAGTGCCAGGAAAGATGTTGACTGGAGAAAGGAAAGCCATACTGCATGTAAGAAGAAAGATTTCTCCCCAGTGTAAATACAGTTTTGCCTAGACTTCTGTTTTATAACAAAATACAACCATGCCATCATTAGGAGTGTATTAAAGGACCCAAAACTGTCAATTGAAGCATTTGTTTACTGCTTAGATTCCTGATCTTCCAAAGAGAGGGTTTTTTTACATGTTTATGGAAAGGACAGAAGTCTCTCAACACTATTATGTGTTTATAATACTTATTATTACAAATGTCCATAGTCAGTAAGAGGAACTGGTACAAATGCAATATTTGGGGGGCTGTGTTTCAGAATCCAAAGGCCTCTTAAAGCCTAAAGCTGCTCAGCTGGTTCTAATCAAAGGCACAGAGAGTTTAGGGAGATGATGCTGTGTGAGCCTGGGGTTTGCTGTGTTCAGACAGACCCTCACACCCACTGTTCCCTGCAATCTCCTCTTAGCACCAGTTCTCATTCCTTCTTCACATGGACTTTTCAGTGTGTCACTTGAAACACAAAACTGCTTCAATTTTGCTGAAGACAAAATCACTAAAAGGATGAAGTGTTTATGATAGTGCTCCATCCTATATCATAAAGTCTTCCCAGTGTTCTACTGATAAAAATTTATGACAGTTATGAGCCTTGTAGATGCAACCTGATTCTGGAAACCTACTCTCATTTTTATCACTTTCTGATAACTTACAGTGTTCAGATTATGACATCACTGAGAACATCATTGTCTGTAAATAAATCATACCCTGAAATTTGTTCATCTACTGCCTCAGGTGGCTTTGTGAATCTGAGACTGTAATTTGAAATTGCAAATTAGAATTGGCAATTGGTTTCATCACTAAATGTTAATAACTAGCTTTTACACAGCTGAGAAGAAATAAAATCCATCCAATGTTTTAGCTGTATTGGCTTCACAGAGCTAACACAGGCAAAAAAGCAGTAAAAACTTACTTTTTTTTTCCATTAAAGAGAACAGATCTGCTTCTGAACACCTTTAAGTGACAAATCTGAGTTAAAAGGTGACATTTTTACTGGTGCTGCACCAACCATCCAGAGAAAGCTCTAATACCCAGAAGTATTGGGGAATGATGTTTGGCATGTGGCTGATGGATAGCATTTTTTCACAAAGTAGGATGGAGGCTTAGTGCTATAAATTCACACTGAAGGTGTGTTCTGTTGTAAAGAAGTGTCCATGTGTGGATGTCTGGGCTGGTACTACCCACTGCCTTGCCTGGGGTACATTCAAGGCAACATTTAAGAGAGATTCACCCCTTCCTATGCCACATAAAAACATCCAGCCCTCCGGTCTCCTAATTTTCAAACAGACTTCCCATCTGTTAAAATTGTTTTCCCACAGGAGAATTTACATATGTCCTCACTTAGCTCACAAATGGGATAAAGAATTGAAGGTCACAATAAAAGTCATTGAAATCATGCTTTGAAATCACATTAATACTTTAAATTGCTGTTTTGGAGAAGATGAAAGGAAATGTTAAATGCTTCCCTGTGAAGGAACTGATGCCATCTCCTGTCCCACCTCAAAAACATTCACACGTGTTGAATAGAACTAAGAATAAAATTGATTTCAGCAACATTTGCAGAAAATCAGGAGCAGAATAGCTGAACAGTTTATGTGTGACAGTCATAAAGGTAGCTAAGGATGTTCAAGACAGAATTACTAGCAGATAGCCATAGGGACAAATCCAATTTGCCATCTTCATGACAATAATCCTGTCTTTAGCTGCTGTAAATCAACATAGTGCAAGCAATGTGTTTTTCTTAGAAACTGCTTATTGTACACCTGATATATCTGCAGGAGCAAGAAGCCTAATGCCATGTGCTCTTGGGTACTGTGACTGTTCATTACTAGATCAGAAATGTATTTCACAGGCCAAACTTCATCTGAAACAAACCACTTTACCTTCATAGGCTCTCCTGGGGCAAGAAGAATTGACACCAGCTAAGAATATTGCAGGATAGCTGCAATCTCTGCAACTGTTGCCTGATGCTGGACTGCCAGATCCTCATTGCCCCAGATGACAAATTTATATTTTGAAATAGAAACAATGCCTGGCAGTTTACTGGAACTAAATGAAAACTAGCAGGCCTGATTTCTCATGATGCTGCTTCTGTTGGCCAATGTGCCCTAACGAGGAGGTGAACATGCTACAGTGCAGAACATGAGTTTATAGCACATCTGCTAGGCAAACAGGGTGGGTTTTTCTGGCAAACTGAAAAATGTAGTAGGGAAAAGCAGTAGATATGTGAATCTGAGTCATGCATGCATGTCATTAAACTTTAGTCTTGAAAATGTCTTCACATTGACAGGACTCACAATGCACATGATTGTGCAATCATGTAGACAGAAAGCTAATAAATACTATTTGAAAAAGGAATTATAAGAAACAGTATCTTAAGTGCTCATTATTGGTGAGGTAGGAGCTGGAAGAGAAAATAAACAGCACTAATGAAGCTAACAGATGATACTTTATAAAAACTTCAGCACACTGGGGTGAATGAAAAAGTCATTTATTGAAGACTTCGGAGCAAATGTAAAATATGGTAACATAGGATATAGTAGGGACAAGTCTTTTCTTGTATTGAAAACACTGTTTTACTTATTGTTCCATATTTTTCTGAAGTGAATCTTATGTTACCATGTTTTACATATAGTCAAACCTCCCTTGACTACACTACCATGTAGTCTACAAATGCTTTTTGCCTAAATACTCATTTGTTACCTAAGGATATTCTCCAAACACTTTTTGCTCATGGTCTTTTTCTATGATCTGTTGTACCTTCTGTGATTATTATGCTCCATATGTTGTAGACTGCTTGTTTGCAAGGCAAGGTGCAGTGGAAGAAATTTATCATCATGATCTCTTGTGTGATGACATGTCAATAACAGGAAGAACTTTCTCAATTAGATTGACCTTTCCACCCATCTTTTTTTTTTTTTT
>VYZU01028711.1:0-24196 GCA_013401355.1 Ceyx cyanopectus
CCTGCAAGCCTTTCACACATGGGCGCCCCCTCTTCCTTTACTGATTGAGGGTGCCAAGAAGACACAACACAGTTTTTATCTTCTTTCATTCAGGTACTTTGACTGTGAGTAAGAGAGCAGACACTGAATTCACAGAGATATGCATAGGTAGTGACCCTGCTTACTTTCTTCTGGAGTGATCATTTCCATTGGTGACTGACAGCTAAATCCAGCCCATGTCACAGCTTAGTGCTGCTATTACCTGCAGCTGTGACACAGGATCAATCTAACTAGTACACAGTGACATGGTTTGGATTGTCCTCCAGTTCAAGTCAATTTTTAACTTAATTTTGATGTAAAAAAATAGGTTAAGTATAAATCTGAATATTATTATTCATGACAGGTTTTATCTGTGAAAGAGCAATCTGGCATTTTTACTTTCTTTGATCTTTAGTTCCCAGTTTGTAATATGACAATAGCATTCATGCTTTGCCTCCCGTGTTACATACACTGTAGGAGAGTAGCTGCCTCCTACCATACATATGTGGTGATGTTTAGTGTAAACAAGGACTGATTTTATAGATGCTGCAGTTAGAACTACCAAGATGTGTGTACAGACCTGTTATATTAGACTCTAGAATTCTGCAGTTGTCTTATTATAGAAGTTTTTGAACAATATATTTCCACAGCCTGCAACAGCCTCCTTCATTTAAATGGTGCTGTTGTTTACAAATGTTACTAAACAACTGCATGGAGAACACAACCATAACTTTGCCCATTAGCAAAGTTCAGCTGTATCTGTACTAGAACACAAAAGCAGTTTAATGCTACAGAACAGCTTGAGCTTGTGAGAACACACAAAAATGCCATGTCAAATTGGACTTTCTTGTGCTTTAGCTTGAGACAGTGAGCTGAGCTGTGACTTATAAGGAGATTACAGTAAGCGTTCTTCCTTTTGCAAAAAACTCCGTATCTTAGGATATTTAATAGCAGCTTATAGTGAGCAATCAGGTTCTCCGCCTCACCTATGCTGCTGTGGCTTCCTTCCTGCCTTTATTTAGATTTATACTGCAAGTGGATTTGGTTTTATCCTTGTGTGCAGGTTGGCTGCTAGAGGTAACACTCATAACTGTTTTCCAGACTTACACAGGATCAATCTTGGTAGCAGTGAATCCATACCAGCTGCTGCCCCTGTACACAGTTGATCAGATCAGACTGTACTGTAACAGGAGGATTGGAGAGCTACCACCTCATGTCTTCGCCATTGCAGACAACTGTTATTTCAATATGAAGAGGAATAAGAGAGATCAGTGCTGTGTGATCAGGTGACCGGACTCAGAAGGGATGAGTAGCAGAAATTAAGTCTGGCATGTTTGGGGGGGTACCTTTGTGGACACAGGCAACCTTCCAAATGGAAGGGCACAGATAAGACTAGAGACAAGAAGCAGGAAATTTTTTCTCCCTTGCTACTTCATATTCAGTTAGCATTGAAAAAGGTAGCACATAAGGAAGGAATTTCTGAAGTCCAGTGTTTTCCCCCAGAATCTTTGAATGTGATGATACATGGTCAATATGTGCACAAACATAAATTATGAGAGTGTGATGTAAGGCTCTTTTTCCTTGGAGACATGATACTTTACATGTGTTTTCTGAGAATAGAGATTTACTGGAAAGGAACAATCTCTGCTAATCTGAAGATGAAGGAAAACTTTCTTCATCCTATAAATTCATGATGTATCCATTTTCTGTTAGTCATCAGTGTGAAGAACCAAATAAGTCTCATTGCAATAATATCTGATCATAGCTGAGGAAACTCGATTGATGTACTAAAACTAGCACTGAAAAATCCACTAATGCATTAAAGAAGAAAGGCAAGTGGTCAATTTGCACTGGTACAGAATGTCTTTCATGGATTTTCTTGGTTTTAATCAGTAGGATAATTCAGTTCTCAGACTTAAGTCTAAAAAACAACTTAAATTTTAGCAGATAAAATGATGAAAGACCTCCACCCTCCACAAAAGACAGTCAGTCTGATGACAGGGTAAATATAAGTGGGATTTTAAATTTTAACTTGGTCTGCCATTTTGCCACCATAAACAAAAATGAAGAAAGGAAGTCTGTAATGATCTTGTTTCTTACTGCAGTGGAGAGTCCGGAGCTGGGAAGACTGAAAGCACAAAGCTAATACTACAGTTTTTGGCAGCTGTCAGTGGCCAGCATTCCTGGATAGAGCAGCAAATCCTAGAGGCCAATCCCATTCTGGAAGGTGGGTTATTTAGCAAACATGCCTGATTTACCACATTTACCTCAGGATTTTTCTATCATGATAAAAAAAAAGTCTGAAATAGATCCCTGAACCACTGTATTTGCATAACTTCTAAAAACCCTGAAACACTGGGAATGCAGGTTAGAAGTTCTCTATATATAATTTTCTGCCACATCCTCATGAAGTCCACAGTAGCTCCCATGCTGCAGGAGGTGCCGCTGTAGTAAGTAACCTGGAACTGCTGAGAACACGGGAATCCTTGGGAATGCAGAGCCCAAGGTAAAGACCCTTTACTTCAGTACTTGTAGTAGATAGTGGCAAAGTGACTAGCCAAGCATGGATGTATCTATAAAGATGCTCCCTGAGACTCACATCTTTCTCTGTAGTGATGTGTTCCCAGTAAGTCCTTCTGGAGGTCTTCAGACTTGCCAGCTCTCTTGTCTCGACAGAGATAGGCCACATGTGAATCTTTTGATTATGTCTTTTAGGACCCAATTATCTGTAGTCAAAGTATGCCTGCTTCTCTCTTTAGGAGGCAGCTTGAGACTAGACACTCTTCAGTGCTTCAGCACTGTCATTTGGAACACAGCGTGTAAATTACAGCAGCAAAAGAGAAGGACATGAAAAATAGACTTGCCATTCATAAACTGCAATAATCCAGATACTGTCTCTGTCCCTTGCCTATCAGCTTTTGGGAATGCCAAGACAATTCGAAATGACAATTCAAGCCGCTTTGGGAAATACATTGATATTCACTTCAACCACAATGGTGTGATAGAAGGAGCCCGGATAGAGCAGTTTCTTCTGGAGAAGTCCAGGGTTTGCCGGCAGGTGAGAGCACTAGCATGTGTATATTTCACCTGCTCCTGTGTTACAAACTTATGTTTACAATGCTGTCCACTGGCCTATTTCTTTCTTCTAGGCTCCAGAGGAGAGGAACTATCATATCTTCTACTGCATGCTAATGGGGATGAATACAGAGCAGAAAAAGATGCTGAATCTGGGTACTGCTTCAGAGTACACTTATCTCACTATGGTAATAGTCTGTGCTTTCTTCTCCAATATTCTCTGCCATTTGCATCTTCCAGTGAGCAACTGCAATCAATAGGAGCTGCAGATAGGTAGCTCCCAAATATGAAAAGTCCTTGCCTTAGAGTACCAGAAGCAGTAATACCAACAGTGTTGTGAGCCTCTGTTTCAGAGACTTATTGTAATATCCACCAATGGGAGGCAGCTTGCTGCAGTTCAAAGCATTCTGTCAATCCACCACCATCAAGAAGTTGTGGATTGTCCAATATTGGACACTTTTAAGGTTCAGATGATCAGGATGCTGGGACATCTTGTCCAGATTGTACTCTTACCAAGAAAGGTTGGACCAGATAATCCTTGAGGTCTCTTCCAACCTGGTATTCTATGATTCTGTTAAAAGTCAAACTTAAGAAACACAAAGGACATATTAAAGCACTCTCACAGTCATTCGGATTTCAGATGAATGCAAGGGGTCTCATGCCAGACTGTGTACCTCAGGGGAAAATGAATAAGCAGAAACAGTGCCAGGAATCCTTGTCCATACATCCAATAAACTTTATGTACATAATGCAGGAAGCTGGCATCCCACTGAATCTCCAATATCTTCCTGTCTGTGTTCATGTTGCCATACTGGCAGGAGTGGCATGTGCATAGGTGGGATTTTTGAAATAGCTAATTGCTTGGTTTAGGGCATGAAAGCCATCATGAAATCCTGTTCATTAGCCTGTGCAATGCCTCATATTAAATATATCAGCTGTTTTGATAAGGGCTTTTCTACAGCCATGATAAAAATGGGGCTAAGTCCTTTCTCTGATGAAGGTAATGGCAGTTGGACATTTAGCTTCAGAGGAAATTAAACAACAACAACAACAAGAAAGTTGTTTCTGGAGTGTCAAAAGTAGAACCATTACAGTTGCTGGAGATTTTTTCAAAATTAATATTTTCAGCATAGCTGTGATCTTACAGCAAGAGCTGTGAGTGCAATTCACACACTGGCCAGTCCATAAAAAGGTCTGAAGTTCCCTGGGTCAGCAGTAGGGCAGTATAATACAGAGATAGGAGGATTAGATTAAAGCAGATCATATCTGTGGTTCTGTTCAGGTCAGCTGTTGGTGCAAGGTTGCACATTTATGTGCTGTAAACTGAAATATCTAGAAATACTTCACTTTTGTTATTGGTGGCAGTAGCAGGGGCGTTTTCCTATCTCCATTAGGGTTGAAAATAGTTTCTATCAGAAGCTGCATCCTATTATCCACGGTGCAGGTTTTCTAGAAGATAGTTCTGATGCTGCCTTGTATGCTTCGATCTGCCTTCCACAAGAATCTAATATTCTAAGATTTGCCTTCTAGTACCGATTCAATCCAGCTGCTTTTGATTTGGGATTAGAACTCTTGTCCATTGACAAGGTAGAGAGAAGAAACCAAAGAAACAGGTGTGGCCTTGTAAGAGTAGGTAATCTTGTCAAAGCTTCCTATCTTCTATGCTCCAGAGCAGCCTTTCCTTCAATTTTTCATTTTGCCTTCCCCAATATTCAGTCTACCACTGGAGAAATGCATTATTTAACCCTCTGCTAATGGTTTCTCTTGAGAGTATAAGGGAAGAAGCAGCCATGGGTAGACCATATAGCCTGTCTACATAGATTTTTACTTTGCATCTTGTGGCAAGTGACTCACAAGTTATCCACATTGTGTATAAAGGTTTGTTAGCCTTCAGGTCCTTTCATCCTTGCAAGGATACTGGGAGGATTTTGCTTACCTATGGGTATGGTGTCTTGCAGGGCAACTGCATGTCCTGTGACAGCCGGAACGATGCGAAGGATTATGCGCACATCCGCTCAGCCATGAAGATCCTAATGTTCTCAGATTCTGAGCACTGGGACATCAGCAAGCTGCTGGCTGCAATCCTGCACCTAGGGAATGTAGAGTTCGAAGGTAAACTCAGTTCAGTCTGTGCTTGGCCCTTCCTCAGACTAGATGATAAATGCCTAAAGGTGCTGTTTGTTTTCATCCGTATGGATGAGGTTGTGCTGCTCTGCACTGTACAAAGAAGGTGTACAGGGTTGGAAGGGCAGGCAGATAAGAACCATAACATTCTGATTTGTGACTCCACTGCCTAGTGTTTTAAAAACATTAACTTATTATTTTGTCATGTTTCCATGGTTATAAATAGGTCCTTATCACTCAAACTGAAACAACATAAAGCCATGTTACATTTGCTGATTGTTGTGCTATGCAAGCCAGAGGACACAGAAGCAGCTGAGGGATGCTTACTGTAGAGATGACAGCAGGTGTTCTCCTGCCTAGGTCTGGTGAATGCTCCTCTGCATACATGCACTTCTTATATGACACAAGCATGGTGTGAGGCCCCCACCAGCAGGATGCCACTCTCACATTTTACAAAAGTACTCCTTCTCAATTTGTGATACTGAGAGCCCAATCTAGTGATTCCAGATGGATTTTTTGGAGTAATTATGCCTGCTAAAATGAGGGAGTTCCCTCATTCCCCTTCATCGTATGCATTTCCCACAAGCCAGTTACATGGAAAAAAAAATAGTTTCAGAAACACATTGTCTGAAGGAAGACATCACTTCTCCAGATTCCAGCAGCTGCTATTTAAAATCAATAACCATGTCATCTTTCTGCTATTTTTAGCCCAATGTTTTGAAGTTGTGAGGGTCCCATATATACCAGGATCCCTGGGTAAAATCAGGACCCTCCTTAGTAAAATCATCAAACTTGGGAGTTTCAAAACAGAACTTACTGCCTTGACATGTTCCCAGAGCTACAGGTTTACAGAAATATGGCAGCAATAACAGCACAGCTCCCCACCATAGCAGAAATTACCCTGAGATTGACTGTTTCCTCATTGTAGCGGCTGTGTATGACAACTTGGACTGCTCTGATGTGATGGACTCACCACACTTTTCAATTGCGACCAAACTGCTTGAGGTAATGGACTCTAATCATCTCCTACTAGATCTCTTCTTCACCCTTGCTCCCTGAGCACACTGGCAAAGCATGTTTCTGTGGATTGTTTATGTATGGAGGCATGTAGAATGGGATTGTCCCCTTCTTCCTGCTAACACTCAAGTGATGCTACTGCAGATGTCCTTCTGAGCTATAAGACCCTTAACAGGGACAGCAGGCTGACAGTGAATACTGCCGGACAGGCAGTTTGTCATGGCCCTCTTCCTGAGACAGACTTTGCTAGATCGTCTTTATCCACCTGGAATGACCAGTTTGCCATGATTGTTCCTCTAGGTGGACTCCAGAGAACTCCGGAACAGCCTCACAAACCTCTCCATTATTGTCAGAGGAGAAAGTGTGTCCAGGCCTCTGAATATAGTTCAAGCTGCAGATGGGAGGGATGCCTTTGTGAAGGTACTGATGCTTATGTCTTCTCTGTTTAAAGACTGGGGATGTTTTCAGAGCTGTCAGTCTTACTGGTCCAGGAGCCTTATGTGGCAAACGTTCACCCAGAGGGCTCAGGTCCCTTGTAGTCTCAGGCATAGTTTGACAGCATTGTAGCAGCACAACAGCAAGCCATAAGCTATGTCCAAAGACTGTAATTATGGGCTCCAATTCCTCTTCAATTTTTTTTTTTCTCAGGGTATATATGGACAGATTTTCCTGTGGATAGTGAGCAAGATCAACTCAGCTATTTTCAATCCAACTTCTCAGAAACCTAAAGACAGACGTCAGTCCATTGGGCTCTTGGACATTTTTGGGTTTGAAAATTTCAGCAACAACAGGTAGGAGGCTCTAGATTAATTTCCACTGGGAAGCCAAAAAAGCAGATGATGTAAAGGGAAGGAATGATAGAACAGACTTGTGCCCCTTCATTATTATCCTGATTCACAGAAAAGCAGTGAAATTTCCATAATTGAATTTTCCCAGTGACGATCATGCACAGATTCCAGTTTTCTTCAGGCTTGGTCATATCTCTGTCTCCTTCCCCCGTATTCATTTTGGTGCAGCTAATGCACATGTTTATTCCCAATTCAGGAATTTTCTCAGAGGAGATGGCTATGAAGTTGTTATGAGCAGGCAGCCACTGTGTGAAGAGGTAGCATGTTCCCGTATCTCTGTACCAAAATTTCTTGTTCTGTAGCAGTTTTATGATGTCTCTAGTGAGACGTTCTGCATATAATACAAAGCAGGCCATGTTGTATTTCCCATTTCAGCTCATGTTTCCATCCTGCTCAGTGTTCTCCTGTTGCTTTTTTGCAAAAATGCATTTTTTTGCAAAATGCTCATTATTTTCATTTCAATAAAAATGAAAATAATAGTAACAAATGGAATATATACAAATATGTGCAAAACAAGTACTGAACCCAATCCCATGATGGCAATTATGTCACTGTCACTGATGCTGTGGAGCAGGCACTGGGGGAGTCCCAGACTGGTCCCCACAGCAGACAGAAGCTGTGTTCAGGAGCTGGATTCTGGCACCAGGTTCAGGAACACACTGATTGGGATCGAAGGCAGAATGGACAGAGTCTTCCTTGGTGCCCTGAGGGGGAGAGTGCCCCAAGAGAGGAAGAATGACAATGAACAACACCCCAAGCTGAGAGCCTAGCCTAGCCTAGCCCAGGTATTTCTTAAATACCTCCAGGGTTGGTGATTCAACCACCTCCCTAGACATGCTGTACCAATGCCTCACCACTCTCTCCATAAATAATTTCTTCCTAATATCTAAACTAATCCTGGAGCTTTATATACTGGATATGACGTCTATGGGCTGGACTACCTCATTGGTCAGTTTGGTGTCACCTGTCCTGGCTGCTCCTCCCTGCAGGTGCTCCTTTTCACTTTCTGCACCCCCCCCAGTGTGATACACAAGTTCTAGCAGTGGCCTTGATCTGCATTCCAATCCTTGGTAGTTAACTCTAAATATGAAGTGTTATCACTGCTAGAAGCAGACACTGTCTGCAAAACATGCTGCTAACTTGAGAAAGTGCAGTTAGTTAGAAAACCTGAGCTGAAAAGTAAAATCACTGAACAGAATTTGTTCTGTTCTCACTCAAACCAGGACATCTGGTCTTAAGGATGGGTCAGTAAAATGTTTGCTCAGTATACTGTTCCCATTGCTGTCCCAGGGGCAGCAATTCTCTCATTGCATATACGGTACCATATCCTCAGTACTCCACAAACCATCAGCACATATTCTGCAGTCCTTTCCAGTCCATTTCAACCAATGCATCTTGCTTGCTTTCAACAAGCTAATATTCTCCACTGACTTTTGGAACATGGACTAGGACCTGTTCAGCCCATCTTCTATCTTTTGTGTTCTCTCCTATTATTTTATGCTATTCCCAAAGGCTACAATCCAAATGGGGCCTCACTGTGGTGAGCACTCCACAGCCACACACAGTTTGCCACAGCAGTTATCAGGTAATGAAACTCGGATGCAGAGAAGTGGTAGTGCCCGTGTGAGTAAAAACATGTCACACACTCACACAGTCAAGTTATTTTCAGTTACATGTTCCCCTTTATCTCTAGAGTTTCTTGCAACATATACAATATCTTTCCTCACTTACTCAATTGTCAGTTGGCCAATTTCTGCTCGTCTTTATCACAGAAGAAGATGCATCCTTTAAATAACTAAGATTGACAACATGCAGTGATGATGACCCTCAACACTGTGCAATATAGCAGTAGCATATCTAGATATATAACACAGAGAATAAACACCATAGAGCACAGCAGCACCGGCCAAGGATGACCGTGGGTTCCCACCTTGTCCTCCCCCAGCTTTGAGCAGCTCTGCATTAACATTGCCAATGAGCATCTTCAGCAGTTTTTCGTGCACCATATCTTCAAGCTGGAGCAAGAGGAATACCTTGCAGAGCATATTGCCTGGAATAACATTGACTTCACTGACAACCGCCAGGCTCTGGAAGTCATCGCACTCAAACCTATGAATATCATCTCCCTCATTGATGAAGAGAGCAAGTTCCCAAAGGTAAATGTCTCGTTTCACTTGTAATGCCTGGCTTAGCACATAGCTCATAGGTAACACTTGGCTTTACGTACAGAGAAGAGCAGAAGTGTCTCTTGGCTACATTATGAGATGCAATGTCTTCTATCCATAGACGTTTCTTTTATATTAGCTCCCTACACAGATGCTTCATCCTCTGCTGGAATGTGCTCTTCTTGATATCACTGTTGAAATGTTTAAAGCTGTTCCAGACACAGAAGGAAGGAGTCTAGATCAGTTTATAAAGGGACTTCTTATAAAATGTCTTAACTCAGATATTGTTGGAGTATTGTTCTGCTGTTGGTCTGGGCTGCAACTTGCTCTTTCTTCTTCTAGAAGAGAGAAAGACTCTAAAATAACAGGCCTTGTGCTCTGATGGTGTGTTCCACCCTGATGCTCGAGAGGATCTGAGTAAAAGGGATGACACTTCTGGCACTATCTTCTTCCAGATCTACTATGCAAATATGGAGCGGAATTTGAGCTTTTGTTGTCTCTGAGTACTGCTTTTATTTGTTCACTGAGCATAGGCCAGCGCTGCAGAGAATCTGCTTAACTGTCCTTCTTTGCCTCCTATTTGTTTCTAGGGCACAGATGCCACCATGCTCGTCAAAATAAATTCCCTCCATGGCAAAAGCAAAGTCTACATCCCACCTAGGAGTGTCCATGACACCAAGTTTGGCATCAACCACTTTGCTGGGGTTGTCTTTTATGAATCAAAAGGTGAGCCTATCTCTGCTGGATATGAAGGGTGAAAAGGGAATGACCTCTTCTGGATGTGTAGCACTCCAGGGTAGTGTTGATCTGAAGTCAGATCAGAGGATTAGGAGGATTACTCTAAACTAATCTGCAAGTTACTGTAAATGAAGTGGATGTTGGCTGGACAGATTGGTGCTAGAGCCAGCAGGCTGCACAAGTGACAAGCTGATTTTGTTTCCACCCTATAGATTTCCTGGAGAAAAATCGGGACATGCTCAGTGCTAATGTAATGCAAGTGGTTCATTCCTCCAAAAGCAAATTCCTGAGAGAGATTTTCCAGGTTGAAATGACCCCACCTAGTCTGGGGCGTGGGACCATCCGGCATCTCGGAGCTGACCAGGCCTACAAGGTTGGCTTATTGGCACTAGGTTGCAGAAACAACTAATTTCTCCTTCCTTCTGTAAGGCTCTGTCTGTTCTTCACCTCTTCTTTCTTTTGCACTGTCTCTGCAAATCCCTATCCCTTTCATTCAGTCAATTTCTGCAAAGAAATCTGCAGGGAAAGTCAGGGTCTGGTGTTCATGATGTAAACAAATGTAATGTTAGCCCTGCCTCCCAGGACTGCATTCCTGGACAAATGTGTAGCCTGCAGGCTGTCACAGAAGCACGACTCCTGCTACTGCCCCGCAGATTGACGTCAACTAGGTGGGTTTGCTCTGTCTGTCTGCACATCCTTACTGCACCCTCATCACCAGGATGGGCATAAATTAGTACAAATAAACTGTCATTCGAAAGGTTCATTGGAATGGAACAAGGCACCAGAGACCCCTCTGCAAAGTCAGTACCTGCCCAGAAGCCAGCAGCTAAACTGCTCCCATATGGCACATGCAGCCAGCCAGCTGGGACCATACCACGAAAGGGTTTGACTGGGCAGCTGGCAGGTGGGTCCTGGACTTGTTTTCTTGCAGAGGGCTGACAAGCAATCACAAAAGAGGAAAATAGCTGTGCTGTCACAGAAATATACTCTTTCACACTTGCAGACACAGGCTCACTGCCCTAAATATTGCTGTAACCTTAGGTCTCCCTCCTGGCCCAGAGTCTTTGTGATGAAGCCCACAAAGGCTAATTTCCACAGAATCATCTGTGCCTAGTAGTGTAGGGAGCCTTGTCCTGTACCTAGTGAAAATGAGATTGTAAAGCGCAGTGGACTGGAAACAGCATGGGGCAGAGTTCAAGTTCTCTACCCTGCTGGAACCTTCCCAGACCTTGAACATTTAACTATCCAATGTCATGACTGTGTGAAGGTACTTTTGCTTTTGAAGTTTATATATTTGAGTTTTCCTGCCAGGGTACAGAAGAAACAGTCCTGTTATTGCATTCCTGTTACCTGTTATTGCATTGTTTTCTGATCCTGTCATTTCTTCCTCAGTCTTTATCCCATTGTGGCTTTCTGCTGTCCAGAACATCTGGCCATGGACAGGTAAACATCTTAGGGGAGAAGAATGTCAAAAGTGGTACAAGCAGGAACAGAGGACTGGCTTAGCATCTCTTAAATGCTATGAATACCTTCAGATTAAATATCAGGTCTATCTACATTGCCCTAATGCTCTAATGGTTTTCGTCTCTATAAGGAAGGTTTTGTTATTGAAAAAAACCCACATTTCCTTCCATTTAGAAAGTACAGTAGCATGTCAAGAAAGCAGATACTACATGTGGGCAATTGCCCACTTCAGTATGCACAGAAGTTATCTGAAATACTATTCATTTCAAATAGGTTGGGCCACTGTTGAGAAGCCTAAGAAGCAGGCTACAGAAAATAATAGTGAATGAAATGCCAGAAAAAACTTTTCTGTCCTAAGGACTTATAGTTGCTCTACTGACACACAAAGGGAGAAAAGCTGCCACCATCTCAACAACAAAATCAGCTTTAACATGTTTTATATGTGTGAGATAATATGGCCATGGGCTTCAGACTTGTGTGGCCATCCCATTGATTTACTGGTATAGCAGAAAGATCTCTAAGTTATGTGAATACAAACTGCTTTTAACTCTTACGCAGCTTCAATGTGTATATGCTGTTATCATATGTACTTCAGACACTTGTTAGCCCAAAGATGCATCCGAGTGTCTCTAGGACACTTTTTCCAAAGGCCCAAGTGTTTGGTCGCTGGAGGGCAGCATTGCCCTGTAGCTAAAGCAGAAAGTGGCAATTTGAGTGTTAAAAAGGGCACTGTAAATTAAGAACCAGCAGAATGAGGCACCATAAAGCCCATGGAAGTGAGAGAAACCACTGGCCTTTAAGTTGTTTACTTGGATAAAATACCCAAGCTCCAAAAACCCACCAAAACCCCCAAACCAAACGAATCAGCTGTATTGTGCTGCAATGAACAGCTCAATACCTGTATGTAGGCTGGTGGAGTCCTTTTGTCGTTTGGAATCTGCACTGTTGTCACTATAATTTAATTTGTCCTTAAAACATGCTAGGAAGTAGAAGCTTAGGTCCACCTGTGGAAAAGACAGGTGGAACTGTGCTGTCAGAGAAGCTGGGGAAGTGAGGTGCTAACTACAGCCAAGTGCAATCCCTCTGGGGTTACAGTATTGCAATTGGACAGAAAACTCAACCCAGGAGGAGTGAGACATAAAGCACTTTATATGCAGCCATAAATGGAGCAGCTCTTCCCATACCCCATACCCTCCAGTAAAAATTTGCCTTTTTACTGCTTACTGTAGTATTAGTGAGCAAGGTGATCAGTAAACCTAATTGCTACAGAATTGCTTCTGGACTTTAAGCAGTCTTAGCAATGAGATGGCAGAAAAATGCCTTGCCTGCAGGTCATTAGTGCTTTGGCAGTGGTTGTTTCTCAGCAAGCTCTCAGGGACATGCCCGTTTTTTTGGCATTGTGTTATACTGTTACATTGTACAAAACCACAAATAATTGGCCTTGTGGCAGTGAATGATGTAGCAGTGTGTGCTTACTCTTCCCAGGGTGTGGATACCACCAAAAGGCTCTCTACTCTGGGTGGACAGTTCAAGCAATCCCTGGAAAAACTGATGAAAATCCTTGAGCAGTGCCAGCCATACTTCATCCGTTGCATCAAGCCAAATGACTACAAGAAACCACTGGTAATGTAACATGAGGTCCTGTCTTCAGTAAAATTTTTAATGAGAAAAAGCTGTCAGTTGCTGTGTTGCATTTTATAACTCTACTTCAGCCAAGAGCTGGAGTACTGGCTACTACAGCAGAAAATAATAATGGTAGGATATAGCATTGTTAATTTGCAAAAAACATCTCTAAAAAGCATCGTAGAGTAATAATTGGCAAAAGTGTACATCAGTGTATTCCTGAGAGATGCTATAAGTCTTTCCTGTAAAAATAAAGATTAAACTGGAGAGTTTCTAGCCTCTCGGCAAGGGGACAAAGGAAGCTTAGGATCCAGCAACGACCATACCATGAAACAGCTCGAGAGGGAATAGCAGAGCTTTTGGTGTTTCAGAGAGGGGTGATCTGGCTTAATTTGATGCTACAGGAGAAAAAGAGTTAATTTGTCATGGAGATCCTGACCTAATTCTACACTAAAACCTCATATAGTGTTGGTCAATTGGGTTAGTAATTTGTGAAGTACTGCATGTGGCTTAGTGAGCCTGTTTTTAATCTGCATTCAAGAGACAAGCAGCACATATGCTGTGCTTTGCATGGCTATGCCCAAAGGGTCTAAATGGCTACTGCAATTACTCACGCCTGCAAAATCATGTGAACTATTTACTGTTCTTCTGAAATCAGAGTTCTAGAATCAAAAATGGTTGCTAAAGCCAGACTGAAGTTAACACTGTTTCCACTGCTGATGAACACAAATCTGATGATCCTTTGCTGTGACTTGTTTATGCCTGTAATTAATTCAGTGCACTGAACAAATAAGAAAAAAAAAAAAAAAAGAGTACAGCAGGCCATTTTGCAAGCACTTTGAGGGTGGAGGTTAATAGACATGTTGTGAGGAATGCTGCATGTGTAGCTTCTTCCAGTGCTAAGTCTCCTCCTTGTCTGCTGTCCCTTCCAGTTGTTTGACCGGGAGCTATGTATCAAACAGCTGCGCTACTCAGGGATGATGGAGACCATTCAGATCAGGAAAGCTGGCTACCCAATCCGCTACAGCTTCGAAGAGTTCTTTGAGAGATACAGAGTTCTCTTGCCATGGTCTCTTCGAGAACAGGTGTGTGAGCAAAAACTTGGTTTAAGGTTAACCTAACTCCTTATGAGGCTTTAGTTTTTCCTATAGTAAAATTCACCATTTATTGCTGTGACACTTGAGAGAGGTGTCATCACAGTAACTGCAGCTAAATACTTAAAACTCACTTGGACTTTAGCTGAAACAGTAGAGGTGCTTTTGTGTCCAGCTATGCTTGACCTGCTCCACACAGACAGCCCAGGCAGGGTGGCATCCCCACTGCCCTCAGACGTTTTTTCTGTGTAAACGCACACTTATGAGGGTTCTACCATCCTCCTCGCACTTGAACTCTGGTCTGTTTTGCTTGAAAGAACATGAAGTCATGTTCTTCCTTCTCCTGAACATATGAACGGAACCACCTTCATTTTACTGTCAGCCCAGAGCTCTGTAAGACCTAATCTGTTTTGGTTCTTTGCCCTTTGAAATGCAGAGCAATAGATCCTTACACAGTACAGCTGCTGTGTTTCACAATGAAGCCCTAATGTGATTATGCTTTTGCACATCAGATGAAAAATGATACTCGACAGAGCTGTATCATCATCTCCGAAGCAGTGCTGGGCAAGGATGAAAGCTGGAAAGCTGGAAAGACAAAGATTTTCCTTAAAGTAAGTAAAAAGGACAGTTTATTGTTTCTTCTCCTGAAAAAAAGAATGTGCTTCACATTATAGTTTGACCTGTTTGTGCAAGAGTAGTGACCCAGAAGGACTGGGTTCTCTTACAAATTCTGTCTTGAATCTGAGGCTGCACCTTTGTTCCTGAAGGTCAAGTAATTTCATGGACATAGTTTTGGTGTAGGAGAGGCTGATCCTGTTCCTGTGCTCCAGTGTTGCAGCTAAAGTAGCACAGTGCAATAAATGTATTGGTCTCCACTCAAGCCTTGAGCATAAAAAAGAACTGGACACCAGAACACTGTAGCAGGGGACCTCCTTGCCTATAGCATACCCCCAGCATATCCCAGGTGAAAACAGTCCTACTGCAGGCAGATTCTCTGCTTGCTTATGGCTACAACTGGACATGGGTTCTTCAGGTGGTGTGCACTCTTCCTAAGACAGCTTCACATGTGCATTTTAATCACAGCTTGCCCTAAATCATGCTTGATCTGGGACCTCTTCCAGACCACGTGTCCAGTTTTCAGAAGTTGTGGTGGTGTCTGCTCAGCTGACATATCCACACATTCTTTTAACAGGACTATCACGATACAGTATTGGAACTTGAACGCCAGCATGTACTCACAGATAAGGTTCTTCTTATCCAGAAGGTGATGAGAGGATTGAAGGACAGGTCAGTGATCTTACAGAAGGGAATTTGCTTTGGTTTGAAGCAGTAATCTTTCTGGTTGCAGTTTAATAGACTCTGTGAAGCATATCAGAATATGAAATGTATCAATCTATAACTTCCACTAGATCTAAATTCAGTGCTCATCATGTAACAGTGCACGTTGCATCAATTCAGATTTTGCATAGATTTCTTCCGGCTCAGTTTTATTTCATGATGCTTTTCAAAATGCAGGGCCATGACACATGCAGCTTGTATGAAGAGGAAGGGCTGGAAGGAGGATTTGCACTGTAGGGATCTGGAAAGCAGAAATCCCCATGGAATCTGTCCTCAAAGCTACAAAAACTCTCTTATTTAGGAAGCATCTTTGATACAAGACATAGGAAAAGAATCAGATGGAAACTAACTAGTCTCTTTCTTGGCTGAAGGCCACAGTTCTTGAATTTTGGCTGGTTTAGTTTGAAATACATTCAGAAGTTACATTTAGTCACTAAATGCTTTACATCATGATTTCTACTTATTAATATTATATCCTCCAACCAGAACCATGACATAGGGCCAAAGCCTGGTTTTTTTAGAAATATTACTGACAGTAATATTTCTAAACTAAAACACATGACATAAATGCCTCAAAGCTTCCCTTTTTTTTTTCATACTCTGCCTGCTGTCTAACAGAGTATGACCACTCCCTAAAAGCCTCACATCACTTTTATTTTTGAAACTTCAGAGCTATGTGCCACTTCTGACAGCCACAGTGTGTCAGGTTTTACCCTGGGAAGTTAATCTTGCTCAGATGGGCTCCTAGTCCTGGCAGTTAGGTCACTGGGGAGCAAGTGATCATGAGATGAGGGAGTGAACTTACGCAGGCTTGATGCGAGGGCTTTTTCAGTTCTTACAGAGTTGTCCTACCACAGCAATGAATTTAGTCTGCACTTATTATGAGTATTTTTGCAGTATTAAGGGCAAAGTCACCTCAGATGTATCAAAGTGGATAGTAATATTTCTATCTCATCCTTTCTACTAGCAAATAGATAGCAAAGCAAATAGGAAAACACTTTGTGAACTCAACTGATTCATGATTGCTGCTTCACCTGCAGAATGAGCTGAGCAATGTAACACTTCTCTTGGGGTACTTGAGAGCAGGAAGAACAGCCCTCGATGATTTTCAAACTTGCCCTTGCAAGTATTATCTGCTAATAATTGAGCCAGCTTTCCTGGCTCTAGTGTTCCTAGACAGCAAACAAAGCTGAGATCAGACTGTAGACATCCAATGAAAGGAAAAAACCACCACCTTATTCTTTATTATTATCATAAGAAGCAGCAGAAGTAACCTATTGTTTATCATATCATCTGTCTATCTACTTAGGAAGTGGTTTCTGAAACAGAGGCGGTCTGCTGTAGCCATTCAGTCAGCCTGGCGAGGCTACTGCTGCCGGAAGGATTTCAGAATGGTAAGATGCAGGTATATATATAAATAGATACACTTTATAATGTGTATATACACACACAAACACACACACACACACACACACACACACACATACATATATTATTGTGTTTATATAGTATGACAGACTGAGTGGAATATTAGGAATGAACATATTCACAACTGAAGGGAGAAAAGGCAAGATAGCAGGGTGTAAAGCACAAGGAGGGCTCTGGGAACATTCAGGGCTTCCTGAACCTGTGACAATTCTGCTTTATGGTGAAATAATAACCCAAATTACCTCTGACAGGCCTGCCTCCTATGACCAGACATACAAATGACCTCATACTTCTTCTAGTCAGAAGTCCAAGGTCAGCGTTTGTGCATCACCACTATGCTAGAAACAAATTGTCTTCCATAACTCTTACAGCAAAACTGTGAATCTGTGAAAAAGGACCAGAAAGATCATTGTATCAATCTCACATTATTAAAATTATAAGCTGACTTTCTACATATGGTGGGTTTTCTGGGTGAGGAAAGCTACACTATATTGGAGGCACTCCCATACATCCCATTTGTCAGGGGCAGGAGGATAAACTGCCAGTTTCAGTCAGAAACATTTTCTATTATTCATCAGTGATGTAATTCCTGCCTGAAGAGCCACGTTGTTGTCCGGCACTCTGTCCCATCCTCTTCTGCTGCTTCTCTTGGGATTGCTCACACTCTCCATTAATTTAGCTTCATTTCTGTTCTCTTGCTTCCCTTGTCAAAATCCCAATCTATCACTGTCAAAATCCCAGGCTATCACTGTCAACCCCTGGAGTAATTTCTTAGAATAGATCCCCAAAAGAACTCTATATAACCTAGTTTTAAAAGCCTATTACCAGCAGAAAATGAAGTGTAAAGGGCAGTAACACATTAGCCCCTTCCAGTGTCTTTATCCAGTTACTGCATTTTGTTATCTTCTAGTTACCCAAACTTACTGCCAGTCTCAATAGTTATGAACCATAATCA
This sequence comes from Ceyx cyanopectus, assembly GCA_013401355.1. Lineage (NCBI taxonomy): Eukaryota > Metazoa > Chordata > Aves > Coraciiformes > Alcedinidae > Ceyx > Ceyx cyanopectus. Next base: position 17,888 of record VYZU01028711.1, read on the forward strand.
CTTTTTTTTTCTGCACCTCCTACAGGTGATGCTGGGTTTTGGGCGCCTGCAGGCCCTCTACCGCAGCCGGCAGCTTGCTAAACAGTACGAAGAAACTCGGACTCATGTCATCAGGCTTCAAGCCATGTGCCGGGGCTATCTGATGCGTCAGAGGATAGCAGAGCAGAAGAAAGCTGTATGTGTTATACAGGCATATGCAAGGGGCATGCTTGCTCGCCGAGTCTACCAGGAGGTGAAGCGGGAGGTATGCTCACAGATAACCTCGCCAACGTGTTCTTTCTGTGAAGATCTGATAGAGATTTAATGATCAGCAAGAGTTGCCATAGCATAGCACTTACTGTGGATTTGTTTTAGGGTATTTTCTTTTGAGAAATGTATGGGAATGTATGGGGATGAGAAATACTTCTCTTGTCATGTATGAAAGAAGAGTTTTAAGCAGATTGATCCTTTTACATTTGTTTTCTGTTATTTTGTTATCACGGATCAAAACTTCACAGACAGAGATGACATGTTTCTGACAGGAGGGAGGAAAAAAAAAGATAAGACGTGCCTGCTCACCAGTCACTCCTGAAAGGGAGGATCAATTTCTACAGCAAGACATGACAATGTCACTTAGGTATTCATTCAAAAGGGAGTCCTGTGTGTGCCTTGGAATGCACTGGCAGAGGAAAATGTGTACTTATTATCTTGGCAGTCCACAGTACATGGGAGGCCTTTCTATGATTTCCTTCCTGTATTAATGCTGTACAGACAGAACAAAGCCAGTTTGCAGATTTCTGCTTGTGGTGTGTTGCCTAAAATGTCAAGTCTATAACTGAGGGACCCAGCTTAGCAGTTGTGTAAACAGTCATAAAATGGTCCTGTTATCCACAGAACAAATACAGGCTGGGGGGCAGGAATAGCCATTTGGAAGAAGAGAAACATTTCATCCAAGTCCTTGGATCAGTGAGAGCAGGGGAAGAAGCTATGAGATTAGAAAAGGTAGGTATGCTGGCAGAGGAACACTGAATGATATGTTACTGAAACATATGGCTGAAAAAAGAGCTTGCCCAGCTCACACCCGTGGACTTGCTCTAAGATCCGAGCACTGCTGTATTCTAATAAAAAGAAGACATAGTTGTAAACTTGTCAGTAATAACATTTTAGAAATGGGGCAAGGCAAACATATGCTCATTTCTTCTAGCAGTATTAGCTGGCACTTCAGCCAAACATGCACAATGCTATTGCATCTCCCTGGCACAAAACATCTTAAAATTTTAAATAATGTGGTGTTTATTATCTGCTGTTAGGAATTCTGTATTTTTCCTGTATTATCTTCTGTTGATAAAGTTCTGGAAAAATTGTACATCATTACCAATAGACCAACAGTCTGGAAAGGCAGCTGTAAGAGCAAGGCCATTCTGCTGATGTGCTAGGTTTTTGTGACTGCTTAGCATAAGCAACATGTGACTTCACATTCCAACACTACACTAGCAGAGCTGGACCTCATCGTCGTAACTCCTTTACAACAGTGTTTCATTCTCACACCCATTTATTCTAGCAGAATCATGTTCCAACCATGTCTAACAAACTTCTGTGTTTAAAGGAACATCTGGCTACTCTGGAGTGCGAGGAGGCAGAAGCAGGACAAAGGAGGAATGATTTTCCCACTAAACCAACAAATCATGATGTTCTCAGTGACCAAGAAATGGTGGACAAAATCTTTGGGTTTTTACCTTCTATGATCAGAGGCCAAGAAGGACAGGCTCCTCTGGGTTTTGAGGTACAGAGCTGCAGACTGGTAATGGGTCATGTTCATCCCTTCTGTAAGTCCACTGACTGCTGGAATTCCATCAGTGGTCAATTCACTTTAATGAATTTCTGTACAGTGAAAGAATCACCCACATTAGTAATGCATACAGTCTATACACATTTGTTTCTTTGGCCCAGGAGACCCTCACTAAATGGTGCCATTCTTTGCATTTTGTCACCAGCCACATGTTTTTCTAACAATGCTTAGTGATTTTCTAGCTAAAATATGCTGGAAGTTTCTGACCCAAGTTATTCCATGCTCTTATACACAGGTCTTTACAGCTGTGGAAGATGGAATTGGGTAGGGAGAGGTAGGCAGAGTAGAATGGTCTTGGTTAGTGCAGGATGTGAGCAATGAGATAACACTTGGATTTTCCATCAGCAATGTTCTTGCTGAAGAGCAGGACAGAAAGATCACATGGAATGGATGCACCTCAGAAGGACAAGCTCAGAGTCCAAATATCTGTTGGTAGCAGTTGAAAATGACTTTGGGGTTACCTAGAAAGACAAATTCTGGAGGATCTATGGCCAAGGGGAAAAAAAAAAAGACAAACAAAAAAATAGAGTAAGACTATCAGAGTATAGAGAATGAAAATATGCTTCTTCCTTATGTTCTGCACAGGACTTGGAAACAGAGCCTAACAAGCTGGACGAGGTGGACCTGGACATGGTTCCCATGAGTGTGGAGCTAGAAGAGGAAGCAGATGGCTTGGAAGAGTACACCTTTGCAAAGTTTGCAGCTGTTTATTTCCAGGGGTCTTCCACCCATACACATATCCGGAGACAGCTGCGACAACCCCTACTCTATCATGATGATAAGGACAATGTCCTGGTATCTTGCTCCTTGATGTTGAACCTGCTGTCTCCACAGCTCCGGTTTTTATACCTTCCCCCTATCCTTTGTTCCCCTCACCTCTGGCACAGCCCTGGGAACCAGAGACTTTAAAGCCAAGCAGATAGTTCTAAGCACTAGTATGAACGTAACAGGTCCCATCAGCATTTTTTTGAAACTTGGCAGGCACTTCACACAGATACCTGCCCCCAACCCCAGATCTCTGGTCACCTTTAGTCTGCCTAAAGAGGGAACTCTGAGGTTTGATTTGACTTCTCCAAATATCTTTTGGGGGCAAAAAATAACTGGAGAGAAGCAGCATCAGAGCTCACCTATCTCTCTGCTCTTGTGAGGGTTGCTGCTCTGTGAGTTAGGAGAGAAAGGGGAGGCCCAGGCCTCCAATTTTCTTGTTGAACCACAGCGGGATTGAGGAGGGGAGTTTTTCTTGATGCTAAGCAGCCTTGCAGAATGGATCATTTCATGCTGTAAAAATTGCATTATTACTTGGCTTTCTAGTTCTGGGCATGAGGGTTCCTGGAAGAGTTCACTCCAGTGCTTATCTGTCCAGGTGGGTAGTGCAGTTTTTCTGCCTCAGTCCAGCCACAGCATACCTTCAAGGTGCCAGTAAGAGGAATGGTGAGGCCTCAGCTATCACAGAGCAAATCTTCCTTTGGCATGAGAGTGTTGAGACTATTGCTCTCATATTGTTTGACATGAAAGTAAGCTGCAGGTGTACATGGTGGAAGAAGATGGGATTTTTAACAACTAGGATGGGGTAAAGGAAGAAAATGCTCTTATATGAATAGGAAGAAATGGCATGAGGCCATCAGTTCTATTGACAGTGTCTGACTATGCTTTCTGCAACTACAGGCTTCTCTAGTTGTGTGGGTTATCATCCTGAGGTTCATGGGTGACCTGCCAGAGCCAGCAATGTTTGCCAAAAATTCTACCAGCAAGAGCAGCTCCGTGATGACACAGATATATGACACAGATAGCAGGAAAAACCTGGTCCAGTTCAGGAACGACAGCCCAAATATGGTGAGAGGAGCAGGATATGTTTGTATTTTCATTTGCTTTCCTTGGTTTCTATGCTGTTATACCAAGAGTAAGAAAACAAAAGGAACCTTTTTGTGCTAGTGTATTTGAAATGCCAGAAGTGCAAAAGAGCCATCAGTCCTGGAAGGACAAAGAAGCTCCTTCTGGCAGGAAGGGACAAAACAAAAACTTGTCCATTTGAGCATCTTTTAATCCTTAATGAATCATTCTTGCTGTGCATTAAACTAATTTCCTATAATGATAATGTATGTCGTAGAGAGAAAGCAGAAAGGATAACAAGATTTCAAAGAGCATCTCTTCCCTGAAGCTGAAACGGTCATCCAAGTTGACAGGGAAGGTAAGAGGTGGAAATAAATTACTTCCCCTAATCTTCTTGCCTGGAACCCTTTCTTCATCTTCTGACAGGTATCACGTGACAGCAACCTCTCGTCTGGGAACTTGTTCCCCTACCAAGTCAGTGCAGCCCTGTGTATGGGATACTTGGTGCACTGTTGTTTTGAAACTATCCCCACTGCTGTCATTCATTCTCTGGCAGATTAATTCCATCTCTTCCTGATGAGGAGTGACTCCTGAACACAGGGAACAATTTGTTATTTATAGAACAGTTTGCCCAAAGCCTTGAGCAGACTTAGAATCACTGTGTGCTTAGGGCTATATAGGACAGTACAAGAAAATTCTCATAACCAGTAACACTGCATTTTATGAGTTAGCTTTTGAGGGCAGCACGGAAATATGGCCTGTTCCTAACTGCTCCTGCACTGCACTGAGACAGTTTCAGCCAGAAAGATAGAGAAGGAATGTCTCTCATCCCTGGGAGAGCTGCTTAGTAAGAGGGGAGGTTTGCAGAGCCTTATGGGTTTCTGTGTGGTTTCTTTCAGGTGGCAGACCAGCTGAGAAGTGGAGAAGAGGTCTTTCAAGATGACAGGCTGATCACTGAGAGACCTATGTCCAACCTAGAGAAAGTGCACTTCATTATTGGCAACGCAATTCTGCGTCCTGCCATCAGGTAGGAAATTTGTACCTCCTTTCTAGGACCTGGCACCCACTACATCAAGGAAATCCAGCATTCCCTTTCCACAGTCCCAGGGCATTTTCCAAATGATGGAAATGTCTCACATTTCTCTGGGGATTCTTGACTGAAAGCCCAAGCTAGTCACACAGAACAGAGACTGTAGGCCACACACCTCTTCTGAGGGTGGTTAACCTTTATCAGAGGGGACAGATAATGAGTCACTGCCTTTTCTGGTATCTTCATGTTGTAGCTTAGGTCAGCTGCCTCTATGTCTGACTTTCTGAACATCCTACAGATCTGTAAAGGGGCTGAGTTCAGGGCTGTAATCCAGTAACACCTTAAGGTGGAATACAGCCCTAGTAAGGGGGAAAAGAAATACCGAGAAGAATAAGATATATGGAGTTAACATACACTAAGTGTATGAGAGGTGTTCATAACCTCAGTTATAACCTCCCAGTAGCCTGTCCCCAAATCAGATATGGTTGGTCTGGCTTGCTGAGTATATCAGCTGCTAGAAGAAGAAATCCTTTTTACAAGTAGTGCAAGGTTGGACCTTAGGCCAAGCCTGGTGTGAGGATAAGACAGAATCTGGTTGGTTCTGACCTAACATGACCTGTATCATAACAGCCACAGGCTAAGTATCCACTCCCTCCATCTGTGTTTCACCACATGTCCCATCTGGAAACAAAAAGCTCACCTACTCTATGTCCTCCCACATAAGATTTGCCAAATGTGTGTTCCATGAGTCCAGAAAAATTAAAAATATTTTTAAATAGCAGTTTTGTCTGTATGCAGATTTTTGCATCTGTTCCATATGTGACTTTGCTTCAGGGAACTTGCATTTTCAGAAGCTCCCTCTGGAGCACCCTTTCTATCCATTCCTGCCCAAGGACTCATTCCAAATTTACGTAGAAAATTAAGCAGGATGCCCCCTTAAACTTACCCCCAAATCTACATATGAGCATCCATAAGATACAAGCCATGTACTGTAGAGAGCTTAGAGCAAATGTTACATGTGGTGGAACAGCAATGCCATTTCACTGCTGGATGACTCTGGTTATTTTCCCTGCACAGTCCCCCTTCTTGTCCCAGGAGGTAATCCAGCATGGGAATTGCACTGAGTACAAGGGGTGGCAAAGGGCAGTAAGTCTATATTGAGACTTTTCCTACCAAAGACAGAGTTATTTCCTGTGGTACATTACAGGTGGTCCTCTAGCTAACAAGGTTAAACCTAGCTCAGATCTACTTCATCATGCTGCAGGCATGCCAAGCTTGCAGTGGAAATGTAGCCAAAGATAGTTCAGACAGTGAATCATTACCTCTTGCTTTCACATGTTTTATTACAGAGATGAGATTTATTGCCAGATTTGCAAACAGCTCACTGAAAACAACAACAGGAGCAGCTATGCTCGAGGCTGGATCCTTCTGTCACTTTGCCTTGGTTGCTTTCCTCCTTCAGACACATTTTTGAAGGTACACTGCTAACCCTTCCTACAGCAGTTTAAATGCCTTAGCCTCTCTGCTTTCTTGTGTATTTTGATGTTTTGATACAGATAGCCCCATAAACTGTTTAGCTGCCATAGAAGCTGGTGCTGTGAGTCCTGAAAGAATTGGCTGA
>VYZU01028716.1:0-10104 GCA_013401355.1 Ceyx cyanopectus
ATTTCTTTTAGACTTACTCCTGTTACATCTTAAACTGAGACAATACTACTACATAGTAAATAGCTATCTCTATTTACTGGAAGCAAGGGTGAGGTAAAAACGTATTTGTGCCTGGGAAGCTTCATATGGGGAACCCCAGAGAAATGCAAAATGTTCTTCACCTTCACATAGGCTGAGAAAACAGAAGGTCACTCTGTCTAATCTGCCTATTTAGCTGGACCACAGCTAGAAATGTGATGCTTTCTTTGCACCTGAGTGTGCAGAGACACCTTCACAGCAGTGCTTTTGTGTGATGACAGCTGTATATATACTTAAGGGACAGCTGGCAAAAGTAACAGTGTGATCTATCCATAGTGACTCTCCTTTTCATCTCCCTCACTTGCCAGACATTTCCATGATGACTTTTTTAGCACTTAAGGGACCCTTCATCCCAGTGGTCTCTTCTTTGTAACAACCCCACAAATGAAGTCATTAGATGCACAGACTTATATGTAGTCATCTATATTATGAATGTCACAGGATGGGATTTTTACCGTATTTAATGTCAAATCCCATGTTTACAAAATGAGATGGAAACGGTCTGAGAAGGCTTCGGCATATCACAAATACAGCCTGACAGCAACGAAGTTTTTGAGTATTGCTGACAGCAAATTTTGCGCCCCCTTCTGGAAAAAAATATTTGGCACATAGATGTAATAAAACTTTTTTTTTTTTTTAAAGACATCTGTACAGTGAAGATCTCTCAGCATTTTCCTAGAGCAGACTTGGCACAATGAGTAACTTGTTCAATGCTGACTGTTCCTTCAGTTCTGATCAAGTACCAGTACATCTGCCTCCTGATTTGTGATTTTATCTGCTGATTAAGTTAATAACCAGACTGTGGTACCTTGTGAAATATGACTTCCAAATGAATGTATTGAAGCTCAATGAAAACAAAAAAATTATTGGTATCTGTTCACATGGGAAATCCAGAGCTGAAAACATCCTAACAAGTCTGAGTATGATCTCAACTATGGCAGTTTTGCAGTGACATCACTCCATTAGTGTCTACACTGTTAAGATGTATGCAGCTGTGTTCACAGTCAGATCCTATATCCAGCTACAGGAAAGCAAACAGCAATTACTATTTCACTTGTAAGAAGAATTGGCACTTTTCAGGGCTACATCTCCCTCAACAAGCTGAAATGTGGCAGACAGATAATGTAAGCAAAAGAAAAGGTTTGACACAGCAGGTCTGACCTTGGAGAAATGGTGAGTTCAGATATCAAAAAAAGAGAGAGCTACCAGTTCACCTAGTTATGTGTGAGGTAAAAACATATATGAAAAGGGGCATGGGAAGAATATAACAACATTCCACGTGGCATCTGCATATTCCTGTCTCTGAATGACACCTCTTCTAAACTTCTCAATTTAAGCAGGATAAAGTAAAATGGAGCAGGTTGCCAGAGTCCCCGGTCTGAATGCTCTCAGCAGAAGTATCTGCAGGGTATCTGCTTTCTGCTGATACTATGCAGTCACATGTTGGAGACTTGTGATCACTCAGAAGCTTGCTGCCTGCTGGCTAGGTATCAGCAGGTGAATAGCAAATAAACAGATCAATAGATGGATTTACTGTGTTAAAACTGCAAAAATCACAAGCTACTCTTTGTCAAGCTGACAGCCCAATAATATGTATTAACCCTGGTCATAACAAGGCAGAGTCCTAGCGAATGATCTGAAAAGGGTCACTGGAATAATCAGTTTTCCCTTCAGTCATTTAGAACTTCAGAAGGAAGGTTTTCCAGGGAGAAGAAATTCGATCTGTTTCATGACATCAGGTAGGATCAAGTCAGACACCAGCCCTTCAGCTTTGCTTTGCTCATCTGTTAGGTGACAGCTTTGCTGTATTTGAAAAGGGAGGTGCAACGGGGCAGCATATGGCTATGCAAAGATATGGATCCACCACCTCTTCTATATCTCAAACAAATCTGAAAGAAACCTGTCTCCTGTGGACCTAGGACACATGGAAATGTGTGGCACTTCAGAATATTCTGCCCAAGGGCAGGGAAAAAATAAGCATGAAAAAAGTGTTAGCAAGCCCTGGGGAAGAACCACTTAGGGATGTTTTGGCACAGAGGTAGGAAGGTACAGCAAAATGAGATATATAGATATTTTGCAAGATAGACTTACTCTCTATATAATAGGGCTGTGGATGTGGAGGAATCCATGAGGAATCCGTAATACATGAACCATGTGTCTTATCTATGAGCCACAAGCCAGATCCTACTTCAGATGATGTTTGTCTTTCTTATCTCAGCTGTTTAAAGTTTAGGATTTAGCCTAAGCCACTGACTCTATTCTTCATATCTAGTGGATGGATGCTTCCAGAGGGTGATCTAGCTCAGTGACCTCATAGTCCCTCTGGGGACACTTGTTTTCACTTATTGCAGAAGGAGCTTAAGATGATTACCTTAACATCTCCTTTGGGCTATTAAAATTAGTGAGGTGAGTCCCACCTCCTAAGCACTCTGCTCTACTCAAGACATAGTGCTGTTGAAATGAGTGACTGTGTCTATGAGCCTTGGAAGAGCAACTTCTGGACTGGTGATAAACTGCATGTCNTGTTTACAAAATGAGATGGAAACGGTCTGAGAAGGCTTCGGCATATCACAAATACAGCCTGACAGCAACGAAGTTTTTGAGTATTGCTGACAGCAAATTTTGCGCCCCCTTCTGGAAAAAAATATTTGGCACATAGATGTAATAAAACTTTTTTTTTTTTTTAAAGACATCTGTACAGTGAAGATCTCTCAGCATTTTCCTAGAGCAGACTTGGCACAATGAGTAACTTGTTCAATGCTGACTGTTCCTTCAGTTCTGATCAAGTACCAGTACATCTGCCTCCTGATTTGTGATTTTATCTGCTGATTAAGTTAATAACCAGACTGTGGTACCTTGTGAAATATGACTTCCAAATGAATGTATTGAAGCTCAATGAAAACAAAAAAATTATTGGTATCTGTTCACATGGGAAATCCAGAGCTGAAAACATCCTAACAAGTCTGAGTATGATCTCAACTATGGCAGTTTTGCAGTGACATCACTCCATTAGTGTCTACACTGTTAAGATGTATGCAGCTGTGTTCACAGTCAGATCCTATATCCAGCTACAGGAAAGCAAACAGCAATTACTATTTCACTTGTAAGAAGAATTGGCACTTTTCAGGGCTACATCTCCCTCAACAAGCTGAAATGTGGCAGACAGATAATGTAAGCAAAAGAAAAGGTTTGACACAGCAGGTCTGACCTTGGAGAAATGGTGAGTTCAGATATCAAAAAAAGAGAGAGCTACCAGTTCACCTAGTTATGTGTGAGGTAAAAACATATATGAAAAGGGGCATGGGAAGAATATAACAACATTCCACGTGGCATCTGCATATTCCTGTCTCTGAATGACACCTCTTCTAAACTTCTCAATTTAAGCAGGATAAAGTAAAATGGAGCAGGTTGCCAGAGTCCCCGGTCTGAATGCTCTCAGCAGAAGTATCTGCAGGGTATCTGCTTTCTGCTGATACTATGCAGTCACATGTTGGAGACTTGTGATCACTCAGAAGCTTGCTGCCTGCTGGCTAGGTATCAGCAGGTGAATAGCAAATAAACAGATCAATAGATGGATTTACTGTGTTAAAACTGCAAAAATCACAAGCTACTCTTTGTCAAGCTGACAGCCCAATAATATGTATTAACCCTGGTCATAACAAGGCAGAGTCCTAGCGAATGATCTGAAAAGGGTCACTGGAATAATCAGTTTTCCCTTCAGTCATTTAGAACTTCAGAAGGAAGGTTTTCCAGGGAGAAGAAATTCGATCTGTTTCATGACATCAGGTAGGATCAAGTCAGACACCAGCCCTTCAGCTTTGCTTTGCTCATCTGTTAGGTGACAGCTTTGCTGTATTTGAAAAGGGAGGTGCAACGGGGCAGCATATGGCTATGCAAAGATATGGATCCACCACCTCTTCTATATCTCAAACAAATCTGAAAGAAACCTGTCTCCTGTGGACCTAGGACACATGGAAATGTGTGGCACTTCAGAATATTCTGCCCAAGGGCAGGGAAAAAATAAGCATGAAAAAAGTGTTAGCAAGCCCTGGGGAAGAACCACTTAGGGATGTTTTGGCACAGAGGTAGGAAGGTACAGCAAAATGAGATATATAGATATTTTGCAAGATAGACTTACTCTCTATATAATAGGGCTGTGGATGTGGAGGAATCCATGAGGAATCCGTAATACATGAACCATGTGTCTTATCTATGAGCCACAAGCCAGATCCTACTTCAGATGATGTTTGTCTTTCTTATCTCAGCTGTTTAAAGTTTAGGATTTAGCCTAAGCCACTGACTCTATTCTTCATATCTAGTGGATGGATGCTTCCAGAGGGTGATCTAGCTCAGTGACCTCATAGTCCCTCTGGGGACACTTGTTTTCACTTATTGCAGAAGGAGCTTAAGATGATTACCTTAACATCTCCTTTGGGCTATTAAAATTAGTGAGGTGAGTCCCACCTCCTAAGCACTCTGCTCTACTCAAGACATAGTGCTGTTGAAATGAGTGACTGTGTCTATGAGCCTTGGAAGAGCAACTTCTGGACTGGTGATAAACTGCATGTCCTGCCCACAGTTTGCACCATTCTGCATCATCTCTCATCTGGGGACAGACCCTTGTGGTCACACTTGGGAAGGTTTTCAATCCTCTTAGATGAAGCCTGCTCCAGCTGTAGTTGGAGGAGCCCAGTTGTTCATAAAGTATAGGCACAATCAAAAAATCTGCTTTCAGCATAACAAGTGGGTTGGTTTTTACATGTGTGGGAACATTTAGTCTCAAACTATTTTGGAATTGTGGTATCATACTGTGGACAGCTAGAACACAGGGAAAAGTTCACATTGGGCAAAGGAAAGGAATAAATCTTTGTTCTTTGTCTTCCCACTATTTGTGTGATTCGCTGGCTCTGTGTGCCCTGGCTGCCAGAGCATGCAGCTTTTGAAGCACCTTTCTTTACCCTGGCAAACAATGGGTGGGATCAGTGGGCAACATGTTCATCCTCACAGTGGGAATCCCTTTGACCTGCTCTTCATGGCTAAGGAGCAGGGATGTTACTTTTCCTCCATGCCTGCTCCTCAGGAAAAGGATGTGTCTGAGAAGCATCTTGGGAACTACAACATTTGCATTTGTTATTTATGATAGGGTGAAATTTCACATTGTGTTGCAAGTCATCTGGAATGTGTTTGCCTTGGTGTGTCCTCTCACCTGTCTCAGTTGAATTCCTGCCATCTCTTCAGGTATCTACTGACGTAGACCTTGTTCATCAAGTCATTCACTAGCTGTGGGAGGAAGACATGGCAGGATGCTATTGCTCCTGTCTCCGGTACTGGGTCCTTCTGGTGCTCAGCATGCAGCAGTGAAGGGAGGTGAGACCTTTACCATTCAGCATTTGCAGAATTGGGAGCTGAAGAATATACCCTTAAGGTGCCCACTGGGAGTAGCTCTGGACCTGTTCTCGCCACTTGTTAGGAGACTGCTGTGTTTTTTGGTGGGGAATGGGAGGAGCTGATGGGAGTTTTTGAGACAAATGTATTCTGTGCAAAATTATCTGTATGCAAATACCTGTATTTTTTTTTCATTTTCTTTGGCATTTGATGGAATAGTAGGGAAGTTCCAGTGTGAATGGTTTTGTCCTAAAAATAATCCTTTTCCCAGGTAAGTGTTACTGAAAACTTTGCCATATAAGTAAGCATGAGCATTTGTGGGTCAAACCATCATGATGCTCTTCAGCTAAGTTATCTGATGGGCTTTTATTTGTCTGTATGTCCTGCATCTCTGTGGGAGAGGGAAAGGCTTTTCACCTGCTGCATTTCCTACCTCAAGTCCTATGCTACATTTATACTCTTCGGTCATAACATTTGTTTTTCTTGCATTTTTTTTCCCNGCCCTGGCTATCTCTGTTGTGTTGAAGACTTTCAGCTGTTATAGGGGAGATGATACAAATTGTATGTCCCCTGTGACACTGCACCTTATATTTCAAGTAACATTCTTTTCTGCTCCTGAGGATTCATGTGTCTCAGTTGCACCATAACTGTAAAATGAATGCGAGAGCTTTCTGGATGTGGGAATTAATTCCCATTTTGATGAGAGAAACACATGAACAAAGATGCTGGCAATGGCATAAAATGACCATCTGCCTCCCTCTCACAAGGACCCAGAAAGCTGTACCTCACTGTCACTTCTAGTGGTTAGAGAGATGTTAGGATGAAGGTTGACTTGATGATCCTAGAGGTCCTTTCCAACCATTATGATTCTATGACTGGTATTGATTTGTTACATCTGCTCAATTTTTTTCTGTACAGTTGTCTGACCCTTTTGATGGCACTTTGTAAACGCTGCTTTTATTGTGTGGAATTGATTAATGACTCTGCTTTACCTTCCAAGCATCAGTTTGCCAGGTATTATGAAATCTCAGCCTTTTAGCAGAATTTTAAGTACATCATAGTAAGTGACCTGGTCAGTGGTCCTTTTGAGCNGGAAAGGCTTTTCACCTGCTGCATTTCCTACCTCAAGTCCTATGCTACATTTATACTCTTCGGTCATAACATTTGTTTTTCTTGCATTTTTTTTCCCCTTTTACAGCCCTAAGCCAAAAAAAAATGGATCATTCCTTCCCTCTGTACTGACTCATTCAACTTTACCCCACCTAGTTTTTATTTTATTTTATTTTATTTTATTTTATTTTATTTTATTTTTCTTGTAGATGCCCTGGCTATCTCTGTTGTGTTGAAGACTTTCAGCTGTTATAGGGGAGATGATACAAATTGTATGTCCCCTGTGACACTGCACCTTATATTTCAAGTAACATTCTTTTCTGCTCCTGAGGATTCATGTGTCTCAGTTGCACCATAACTGTAAAATGAATGCGAGAGCTTTCTGGATGTGGGAATTAATTCCCATTTTGATGAGAGAAACACATGAACAAAGATGCTGGCAATGGCATAAAATGACCATCTGCCTCCCTCTCACAAGGACCCAGAAAGCTGTACCTCACTGTCACTTCTAGTGGTTAGAGAGATGTTAGGATGAAGGTTGACTTGATGATCCTAGAGGTCCTTTCCAACCATTATGATTCTATGACTGGTATTGATTTGTTACATCTGCTCAATTTTTTTCTGTACAGTTGTCTGACCCTTTTGATGGCACTTTGTAAACGCTGCTTTTATTGTGTGGAATTGATTAATGACTCTGCTTTACCTTCCAAGCATCAGTTTGCCAGGTATTATGAAATCTCAGCCTTTTAGCAGAATTTTAAGTACATCATAGTAAGTGACCTGGTCAGTGGTCCTTTTGAGCACACAAAAGCATTTCTTTTCTTCAAACCATACCCTTTTGTTTCTGAAATCTGAGCCCTGCAGTATTTGAAACACCAGTCTGTATTTCTCAATGGCTTCTGTATTTATCTTTTTTTTCTTACAAGTAGATCTTTCAGTTGCCTCAGTATTCTATATTTTCCCTTTCTAAAACCTTCCCTAACTTTATCCAGGATTAGACACCTGCTAGACAATGCATACTAGGCTGGACTTGAAGATCTACAAGAATCCCATGTTTGCACATCCCAGCACTAGTGTGTAGAGCTACTCCCACCTTCTGCTCAGCCTTTCTAATGTGTGGTCTCTGTAGGCACCAGGGGGAACAAAGCAAAGCTGCAGAGCAATGCACGTGTTAAATGCCTGGAGTTCAAATCTGGGGCACTGCTACAGATTAATTTCTCTAACCACGAGCACCTTACAGAGACATTCCTGTGAGGAATATTTAAACCTTTATTTAAACTCAAACTTGTTCCCTGGGTGATGGAGGGGAGTCCCTGCAGTGGGATAATGTCTGTGGCCCTGTGCCAACTAAAGGGCTTAGTCAAGGCCAGGGCATTGGTTGCCCTGACTTGGTAGTGCTCAGCAGTTCTCAGCTGAGGCTCGTGGCAGACTTTGGGTATGTCAGGGCACTTTACTCCATGGAAAATTTTACTAAAATTAGGTTTTGAAACTTTGGATTCCACGCTCCTGAGATGCAAACTGTCTGGAAACACAACATGCAGACTCTACAGCCAGTGCTTTCTGATTATGGAGACAAAATTATCTGCACAGGCAGCTACTGGAAGGCACACAGGTACCAAGTGACCATTTGAAATAGCACACATGGACCATCTTCCAGTGTCACTGATAGGTAACTAAACCTCCCTTTCAATAAGTGGTCATCCTAGCTCTGGGATGAAGAAACTTGCACTCCTAAACTGTGTCTCATCTAGTCCTCTTTTAGCAGACTAGGATTTCAGGGAGTAGATTATGCCAATTCTTGAGGCTCTCTCCATAGTCAAGACAAAGTCTACAGAGTGGGAGATTCATCATATCCAAAAGTAGTTGTTTAAGATAGGTGGAGTAAGGTGCCTTTTCCTTTCTCTTGACAGTAGGGAGAGTAGAAACTATTTATTTAATTCTTATTGTCCTCATTGCATTCATTTTTTGGACATCAGAGGATTTCCATCTTCAGCTGTGATAACTTGATACCTCCAATGATATAGTATTTGGAAGAAGATTTTCTTTATTTTTGCAGGATAGTGATCTACCTGCCTGGGAAAATATAGGATTAGTTATTTGCATTTTCTGCACACTTAAGTGGACAAGAAATCTCTAATGGGCTAATCTTCAATGTCTTTGAGGTCTGTCTTATATCTTTGAGAACACTTTTCCCCCAAGTCAGCCATACTTTAAACAGTGCTTTCCAATAAATCTAATTACTAACCTGTTTAACTCCTTATTCTACTGCACTGAGCTACTGTTGTAGGCAGCTTCAGGTCTATAAGTGATAAAATCTTTCTGGTTTTATATAACATCATTCTATAAAACTTCCTGGTAGAAGATTTATCGTTTCCCATTTTAATAGCTCTTTGTGCCCCCATCACCTGACAAAAAACCATAATGTTTTCTGTAAATAATACTTACCTGTATTCAGGATATCTCATTTTACTGTATATTGTTCTCACAGAAGTACCTCACAGAGGTTTAGATTCAGCAGACACTCTGGACATGGTTCTTGCAGAACTGGTTATGTCTAATGTTTTGTAGCTGTTCCAAAACACCTTTGGCAATATCTGTTCTCTCCCCTATTTTAACAGTTTCTCACTTATTAAGTTTGAATGTTCTGTTGTATGGGCTTTGTATTTTTGGACCTAACTTGGCAAGTGTGAGGCATGTGGCAGAAGTCTCGTGAACAGTGGGAGTTAAACATAGAAGATTGCAGGGTGGGCTGCATGGATGCAGAAAGCAAAGATGAGCAGTCTTAAGAGACACTGAAACTGAATTCAGGATCAGCTTGAAGAGCAAAGGAGGTGCACTCATAAAATGATACAAGATTCAGATCTAGTTCAAAGTACCTAAACCACCAATGTGGCTTCATTTTGAAATGTTCTGTCTGCTTGAAGAGATTAAAGATCTGCAGAGGATTTCCTTCACAACACCTTTGTGACTGATATGTTCAGCAGGTCCCTAGCAGCAGTGGCTTTGCTATCAACTGGGAGAGCTTTGTGAGCAGTCAGTGGGGTTGGCTGTGAGCTATGTGTTTGTTCACAGCTTTGGTACCCTCCTAAAGGCACAAAAATTATGGGCTGTCTGCATAGCTAAAGGCAGCTAAAGGCACTCCTACATGTGAGACTGTTCTCTTAGCCCAGATTTTACAGGGTTATGTCTGCCCACTAACTATAGCCAAAGAAAAATTGTCCAGAATCTCATTGTATGTGGCTTGGTTTGGAACTCTTCCAGGTCTGATTTGATGGCTCTAAAATATAATTATAAATTTTAAGTTGATTTTTTTTCCAGTGTTTTAATATAATGAAATTGAATATAAGGTTTTCACACCAAAGTATAACATGCCAGCATTGTGTTGCTTACTGATAAAGTCAACCTGTGGAGCCTGCTGTCCTCAGAATTACATCCCAGTTTATGTTTTGGTCAAATTAATTAGTTATCTCCAAAGAAGAGCTATTTTAAGATCTTTTAAGAAACTGGCCTATAATTAAAACACCTCAGTTT
>VYZU01028716.1:10291-63482 GCA_013401355.1 Ceyx cyanopectus
CCTCTCCTCTCCCTTTCTTTTCTTTCTAAGTTAAGATATTTGTCTCCATAATGCTCAAAACACCTGATTTTGCCTTAAGACCTGGTTGACGTTCAGGGCAATACCATAATTCACTGAATGGCCTTTAGAGGGAAGCAGATCCAAAGAATCCATGGAAGGAGAGGCAAACATTTTGCAAGAAACGAGCTGTCAGACCTTGGTAAACAAGCTGAGAGAGTTGACTTGTTCTCTTTACCCCTGCATAGTGCTGGGTAAGATTTGAATGCCCCCCACATAACTCCAATCAGAATGCTCTTCTAGAACAAAGGAAACCAGCACGAAATTATCTTTATCTGCTAGTGCCAGGAGATCTTGTGGTTTTGTCATCTGAGGAGTCTTCCTTTAGCCTTCAAAAACTCCCCTGAGCATAGTATTTGGGGATGACAGAACCACAGGAGCATTAAGGGTACTCATCTGATATGGAAAGGGGTTCCTTCCTGTCCTACATTAGAAGGTATTATTTAAGGAAAATCTGACCTGAAGCTTGTTGACTTCCATCTGCTCTCCTGTTATGGATCAGGCAAAAATATCTGCAAAATATCTATATACAGACTTAGAGCCAAAATCTTAAAAGGTGATTTGTAAGTACTATGTATTTGACTGGCTGTCATATAGGTGACATAATTCTACCTGTTTGAAGCACTCCTTTTACAGTAAAAAAGTGTTTTGAAGGCAGAAGATTATTTTAAAGCTCTTTAAAGAAGAAATGTGGCAGCAAAATCTCTGTGGGTAAAGTTCTCTGCATTGTTTATGCCCTTGGTGGAGTGTTTGTGGGACAGGAATTCCCTAGTGGGCATTCAGCCAGGGCAGTGTGCCTGTGTGCCACACTCCTGGCAGACCAGGAATGATATGAATGTCCTGGAATGAGATGAGTTTGAAGCAGCCTTTGAGAAGTTGATGCAATTTTCAGTACATGCATATTTCTAGAGAAAGAAGGTCTGAGCAATGAGCTTTGGAGTTGGACTTCTGATTGCAGTGGGGGAAATTTATGGCTCAGTTTAGGCCGTATCAACTGGCTTTTCCCAGGACATATCTGCTCTGGAGTCTGCCCTTGAGAAAACTTGAACACCAGTCTGGACTGTTTTATTTCATGCCATATGTAGAACCTTCACAGGCTCATGTCAGAAGACCAGGAATGGGAAAATAAGGCTAAACTAAACACAAAACAAACCAATCAAAAAAACCCCAACCCCAGAAACCCCCTTCACAACAGAAGCATCAAAGAATTAAAAATTAATACACCTAATATCCTTTTTTTGGCATTTTTTTTGGAAGAGTGAAATAAACTATTTGCAAGACAATTAAGAGATGCATAACTGCCAGTACAGATAAATCATGTCAAATCAATCTATTTTATTTCCTGATGGAATAGAAAGCCTTCTGGGTAGTAATCTGTACTTAAATATTATATACCTTAAGGTTTTTTTCCACTCAATAAAAACAATATGAAATTTGTTGAAATCACCCTAAAGTGGAGCCCCCAGACAGCTGCTAAATCATCACTGGCTTTTTGTCCATGATACCCAGAGGGCATCTGCAGGGATCTGTGCTGAACGTGCTACTTTTGGTCCTTCATTAGCCTAGCTGGCAAATAGGAGCTCTGTAAATGAAAATATTTCCATTTCTGTCACATTATTTGCAAGAATATTTTTAGATTTGAGCTGAGTTTCTTGGCAGTCTCTGCCCACTTTGAGTTTGGGTCCTGCCTGAGGCAACACAGGCCAAGGTGCTCCCAGCTAAGGTTCCTCTGGGGTTCCCAGGCTTATGAAAGCAGTTACTAACCCCCTTTTCAATGACATGTCATGGCCCAGACTTACATAAACACAGGTTAATTACAGCAGGTTTGGTGTACACCTTTTCACTGATGCTGCTGGGGGAGGCTATAAGCTGATTAGTGAGTGTTGGGTGTAGGTTTAAAATTTAATCACATATGTTAACATCCAAGGGTTATGCAAGACAACATTTCAAATGAAACGTGTCAACATCTGATAATGGTTTATGTGTTGTGCAAAGCTTGCTGGGTTTGTATACTCTTACATCTTTTTCTATGAATACAGTAATTTGAGGATTCCAGAAATCATTTTTTTTAGACACATTTATCCCAGAGGATCACGTTTAAATTTTTAATCCAGTCAGCAAGTCAAGTCTTGATGCATTTACATAAAGTTCTTCTCTTAATGGTTGTTTCTTGGACCTTAATTTCAGCTGTAACTGGCTATATAAGAGCTCTCTGTGGTGGTTACTGAGAATCAGTATGATCAAGAGGTCAGTCTTTATCCAATCATATAAATGTTCCCTACTCATCTTTTTCTTAGCCTCAGATTTGTTGTTTGAATAAAGTAAAAGATAAAGACATCTTTCTCCCAGGAAATCTTTGTTGTCTTATGTCCTATCCTCAAGAAACTCTAATCATTTTAAGCCAAACCCCCTCTTTAAAAACGTTATGCAAAATAGACCAGAGCTAAATAGTAAAAACTTTTATGTGGTTAAATTATTGCTTCCTCAGAACACAAATAAATCAATTTAAAATGTGACTTGTCTGAGGTGGTGAGGGGAGGTACTATTTGATTCTTTCTTGTACTGATACCAGAAAAGTGTTCTGTTGCTATCACTAGCTCAGTGAGAGTCCCACTGCAGCAAATACTTCTGGCTCCTGCCTCATTTCTGGGTGTGGTCTGGCTGGCCATTTGGATCCTTTTCTTCAAGATGCCAAAGAACTATAAACTAGAAAACATTTCAAAAGGAGAGCCAGGGTGCTGTACCTTCTGAATTTGGACAGAAATGATTCCAAGCTGGGAACTGCAGCAGTGACTGGTGAACTCCCAGCACCCCAGAGGAACAGCCTGCCAATCTACAAACCCCACCAATCTAAAGGATTTTTTCCTTTTGCTTTTTGTGAAGCAGCATGACCAAACAAGCTTGATCTTCTTCCACCTCCTTCTTCCTCCTCCATTATGCCCTAAACCTACCCACTTCTTTTGAAGTTTGCTCCCTAAATGCTTTGGGACAGGGTTTTGCTTTGTATTCTGTGCTTGCACGGTTCCAATTACACGATCTACTTCTAGAAGCCAATAATAATAATAATAAATAATAAACATTTGTTCTCATTTCAGTGGTTCCTGATAAGAGCAAGCAGAGCACAATGCCTGTGTTTGGTTCCTTTGTGGAGCACTGCATGAAAGAGATGTAATCCCCAAAATATGTGAATATAGCTGACCATTAGCAGAGCAATGAAAATACCTCATGAAGCACAAACAGATTCATAAATGCCTGAAGGCCCCAACAGGGCAAGATTTTCCATCTAGTCCTTAACCAGTTCTAAAATCTGTCTAGTTTATGGTAATAATAAAAGTGGCACAGCCTTTCTGATGCTATTGACTTCAGTTTGAGCCTTCAAGACAGAACATAGCATTGGCACATTGCCAAATCCCAACAGGGCTCCTACTTTTCCATGAGGAAATGTGAAATTTCACTGCTTTCAGGATATTCCACCAAAGAATATACATTCCAAGCTTGTTCTCTAGTCTCTTTTGAGTGGAATTTGGTGAGTGTGCCCTGAGACACATAGATTTGGTGCTGAGGGACATGGTTTAGTAGTGAACTTCCAGTGCTGGGTTTACAGTTGGACTTTGTTCCTAAAGATCTTTTCCACCTTAAATGGTTCTTTGGTTCTAAGTGCTCAGTAATGGAAGGGAGTGAAAATCCTACCTCTGAGAGATGTCTCCATACTGCTTCTGTCAGGAATTCCATCATCAAACCAAGTTGGAATGCATGAATTGCTGTAATACTTGGATATAGGGCATCCCTACTCAAGTCATCCCTTTTGTATGTCTCCTTGCCTGAAGAACATGATTATCAGCTCACTGGGTGTAGGGATGATTGGAGCAGGACAAAAGTGGCCATAGCTGTGCAGAAGGTGAGTCCAACACTGCCACAGGGCATCATGGGATGGGAGGACAGTGAGAGACTCACATCAAAGCTGTGAGACTTGATGTATCTAAATGCACTGAACCCTTCCAGACTTCATTTCAGAGGCTTGGATGACTGAAGCCAGTGAGAAATTCATCCTCTATGCACAAGACCTTAATGTGATTATTTATATGACACTAAGCACCTGAAGTGTAATATTTTGGGCTGAGATGGCAGCTATTAGGAAACAAACACTAACAGCAGCCATGTTGTATTTTCCCATATTTCAAATCTCTTTACACACTTCCCAAATTACTTTGGTGGTGGTGTTGTAGAATTTGATTTCTATCAGCTTATCCTGACATTTTCTTTTAAAAACATTTAACAATACATTTTTAAATAGTATCACAGAGCTAAGTCCTGTTGTCCTGACTCAGTCTGAGTCTGATGTAACTCCATGAAAATCCGTGGAGTTTCCCTGGCATCAAAACCACAGTAATTTAGGAATGACTCAGGCTTTGAATGTCTTGGATTATGCCAGTAGGAACTTGGAACCAGCAGTTCAAAAATTACTTTAATCACATCCGGAGATCCCCATTTACTTTCAAAGATACAATCTTCATTGTCACATACTCTGGAACAGCACACTTGCATTCACATTTAGAAGCTTAATTATGCATCAATTACACGGGGGAATTTTCAATAAGATTTGCTGATTCTTTTGTTTCGTGGATTTGACTAAAACATTCTGTTTATTTTGGTATCACTCATAGGTAGCATGACTGATTTACATGATGACTAATTTATTTGACTTCAGCCAGATATACTGCCAAAATTGCAACAAAGGGCTCCTTTGGAAAGGGTTTAGAGTGTCTCAGTGCATTCTAACTATTAAATGTTTTATGAAAATGCTGTTCATTCCCAAAAGCTGCCTTGCAATGATACAGCCTTAAATAACTGAACATAACCAGCTCTTTGCTCTTCATTAGCCTTTTTGATGCTGTAACTGCCTCCACCAACCTGGTTGAAGCATCTTTCAGGGAAAATGGGGGACAGCCTGACTTCATGTGCACGTGGGTGTGCACTGAACATGTTTTATGTAAAAGTTTGATCATTAGAATAAATCCCAGGCTTAGTTTTTGAATTAACTTGTGTTACCTCTTGTGTGAGTGAGACCCTGCCTGTCAGAGAATGTCTATCAGAGACTTGTTTTCTTTACTAATGCCCATCACTGCCTTATGGCTACAGAAGAATGAGGATTTCATTGGGGCATCTAGGCTGTATGGAAAGAGGTGGCAACAAAGCTTTGCACATCAAGGACAGTTTGAGTCCTGGTCAGCTGCAGGTCTATTTGAAGAAGACTGGATAGTGTGGGATGGAAAGGAGCTCCTCAGTCCAAGGTGACATTTCAAGGCCTGCAGTGCTTCACTTGTGCAGCAGCTTTGGTGAGAGTATTGCTCCATGAGGCACAGATTGAGAGAGGAGAGAAAAAGAAAGGGAAGGAGGGACTGCTTTTCTGACCTGATGTAGGGGTCTCCCAAGGATAGGATGAATCCTGTCCTAGAAGGGGACAGGATCCTGTATTCCTGTTGCTATAAGGCAACCACAGGGTCACTGGCTCACACACAGCATTTTGTACCACAGATGTCTAAAGCAGTCTGGACTAAATCCTAAATCTATGATTAATATCCAGTGCAGCAATTTCACCACTTTCCTAGCTCTTCCCCACTGCTCTGAATCTTGTTTCAAGTGTAGTACCCAAAGTGGACACAGTACTGCAGCAGAGGCTTTACCTGGGACAAGAGAAGCCATCTCATCTTTTACAGACAAGGTATTTTTAATAAAGAATTGCTCTTTTCTTTTTCTACTTTTTTTTTTCAACAGTACAATCTAGATGTCATCCATTGCCTGATCTCAAGTGAGAGGATCCTGGATATTGGATTGATCCCTACTGGTCCACCTACACAAACCCAATAGCTCACCAGAAGCTTGTGGGCTTTTTTTGTCTGTTGAGTTTCCAGTAAGTTATTTAGAAATTTTGAAGTAGTTATTTTGAAGCAAAGGAGGAGTTAGATTAGAAAAACTTAGCATTACTTGAGCAACAGTGCCAGGTCAGACATAACACTGAACTCATTTATGTTCCTGTCTCTGCTAGTGGCATGGAGGAGACAGTAAGGCTGAAAAGGTGTTGAGAGAAAAAAAAGCCAAACAAACAGTCAATTTAGAAAATATTGCTGTTGGTAGAATTGAATGAAAACATGTGACCCAGTGAACTTCAGACCTTAAAGTAAAAAAAAAAAGAAAATTATTTTGCTTACTGAAAAAAGTGAGAAATGACAGTGAAAATATCTCTGGCTCTAAAACTCACTTTGTATGACTCATGCATAATAGAAATTAATCTTGTTTGGAAACAGACTTCTCATCATTTCTTCCTTTAAAGAAGCTACTCAGGAGCCTTGTACACCTACAATATGCTTTTTTGCTTCCTTGTTCAGCAATGCTTTTCTTTCAGTATTAAACTATAAGAATCTTGCTGCAAGGCTGTGGAAACAAGTGTGCATAATATGGAGTTGTTTCTGGACATAGATTTTTATTTGAGATAATCCAAGGTGGTAAAATTGTAAAGAACTTGTGACTGAAAGCACTCATCTTCCTTAAATAAAAGCTCCCAGTCATTCTTTTGATTAAAATGCTAGAAGTTTTTGGAAATGATCTCATTTCTCACATTTGAGCAGTTAGTCTTTGCTGAGATTGCAGAGATCCTGAAAGCAGTGACAGAGTCCTGAAGCCAGTGGCCAAATTGTTATCACTAGGTCAAGGCAGAGCCTTGCACCTTGCAAGGTCACATTCTGATTTCCTATTGTTTTGCTTCCATCAAGCTGTCTGATGTGGGCTATGTGTTTTGTCAAGAGGTGTCTCCCTGCCTCATGCCCCAGCTGCTTTAACTCTGACTCACTTTCCTTGCCTACAAGTGTTTTGTCTCCTTGCAAACTGCTCCCATAAAAAATTAGTACGAGAGAAACCCATTCCTGCCTCCCTGCCTCTCCTTTCACTAGGGTGAGTTGCACAGTGAGTCTTGCACACTTAGATCTTGGTGATCAAGTGCAAATCCTGTCCCAGACACCTAGTCATGCCTTACTCTGCCTCAGGCTTGCCTTTAGGTCTCTGCAGTAGCTGGAGCAGTTGCCACACTGCAGCACAACCAGCAAGGGACCTTGGGAAGTGCTCCAACATTGGCATATTGCTGCAAACATAAAAACACTGTGGGACGTGGGGTGGTGTGGAGTATTGCTTATCAACAGGCTCCACAAAAGCTCCTTCTTTTGTTTATAAGGAACTGCAGCCCAGAGATGCCTGGATTTGCAGACAGGAAGGATTGTTTTCTCCTTTGAGCAACAACATTTCTCTTAAGCAAAGAAGTTAGCGAAGCCACTTGGCAAACAGACTTGTGTTAAGTACCTTGGCTGGAAATATTTCTGCTTGTTCCTGTTAACACAACAGCACTCTGCTCTGTGAGTGCTGTGGGATGGGAGGGGAAAGGCTTGCCACCCCTTGCAGCCATCCCCTTCACAGCCCAGTTTGCCTGCAAACAGTAACTGCTGATTGCTGGGAGGGATGCCAGCTTCAGCTGCCTGTCTCTCTTCCTGCCCCTCTCTCTCCCTGACCAAGTACAACACCCAGGAGGGACCCCCACTGCCAGCCAGGACATGGGGGCTTCACAAATCACAAGAAAGTTCGTTGAGACATGGGCTGGGGGTGTCTGTCCTCCTAGAGAAGCCCAGGGCAATGTGTGATTATGGCAATGCAGGATGTTCTAGACACATCTGGCTATTGATCCTCCAAGAGAGAGCTCTGTACCAGCCTGGAAAGCACCCCAGTTGCACAGAGCTGGAAAATCACAACTCCTTCACTTCCAGCTATACACCTGCACTCAACCTCACCCATTCTTTGTCCCCTCTGGGACACACATTTCCAGATGTGGAAAATCCCACCTCTGGGTAAAGTCAATGTAGAGATTTTGTAGCCTAGCAAGATGATATTCAGCTCATCAGGAAGACTGAAGCAGCTTTGTCTTTTGCACTGAAAAGCTGTGTTTGCAGGGAGCTTCTATCTGAACAGGGATGCACTCATGAGGGTCAAAAACCCTGTTGAGTGCCAGCCCTACACCAAGCCAGGCAGATAGGTCTGGTCGAAGAGGATGTGAACCTTGCTGCACACAGAGGCACATGAGCATTTGAAAATGCTGAAATTCTGTGAAGAGCTGAGATTAGAGGGACAATATTAAGTGGACATGATATTGGAAGTTTTGTAATAGCCACTGAGTAAAGTAAAACTTGAGGTGTGAAGTTGTTGAAAGGTGGTGTAAATGAAGGTAAAATTGACTATTTTGTTGACTTTGCTGGAATATAATGGTATCATCTGTTTTGTAAGGTGGAATGTCTCAAAAATATACTATAGAAAAAACAGATGTCATTTAGTTAATTCCTATTTAGTTAATTAAATAAAGTAATTTCTCCACTTTGTGAGGTGTCTACTGTTATTAACAAAAGGCATCTGACTCAGGGCCCAGTATGTGGTGTGATGCTAGCTTGGGATGGGATACCAGCAACTTGGATGGGCTCGTGGTGGAGAAACTGTTTATACCTCTGGAAGGTTCTGTTCTCCTGGTGTCCCAGGAAAACACTGTACCAAGATCTAGTTAGTGAGTCACTTTCACTGTTACTTAATAGCTGGAGTTTGGTTTCTGCTTTTGCAGCCCACAGGATGAATTATCAATAGAGAGGCTTTTATGTGTCATTCTGTGTTATTGTTTAGACATTCATTTGTGAAGAAGGAAAAGGCAGTCTCCAAATAACAGAAGATTTGGCAGATTTCCATCTGCAGTGGAAATTTAGAACTTCTGAGCTCTGATGAGCTGCTGCATTGGTCAGGACCATGAGCTGCTGCATGGCTGTGCTGGGAAAATGAGGCCATGGGCTAAGAGTAGGAAAAGAAAGTGCCATTGCACATAACAAAGTGTTTTAAGGCACAGACATGTCCTTCCCCTATATGCATTCCCAAGCTATTTGCTTCTTGTCCTCTCCTCCCTCACACCACTCCTTTAAAATGTCATATGTGCTAGAAAGCTAAGGATGTCAAATCTTAAAGCTCAGCAGTGAGAATTCCAAAATCATTAGCTTTGGTGATTTGTACCTCAGTCTCCTTTTCCTACCCATCTGCCTATGATGGCTGCTTTTGCCAGATTCATAGATTCATAGATCTCCTATCCCCTCCTGCTGCAGGGACTTGTAAAAATTAAAGGGACTGTATCTCAGTGACTTTGAATGAAACTGTAGCATGACTGCTAAAAAGTTTAGAAGAGGTACATGTGCCTTGGGCTCCTCAGTGAATGCTACAGGGAAGCTTCCCTCACCCACCTCAGTGCTCACAAGTCAGACCAGGGTATAAAACCTGTTTGAACAGAGGTATTTTAAGACACTGGCTGCATACCAAGTACTGCTGAGTCCTATTCATTTTGCAGTACACTCTCTGCTGCTATGNAGGTAAAATTGACTATTTTGTTGACTTTGCTGGAATATAATGGTATCATCTGTTTTGTAAGGTGGAATGTCTCAAAAATATACTATAGAAAAAACAGATGTCATTTAGTTAATTCCTATTTAGTTAATTAAATAAAGTAATTTCTCCACTTTGTGAGGTGTCTACTGTTATTAACAAAAGGCATCTGACTCAGGGCCCAGTATGTGGTGTGATGCTAGCTTGGGATGGGATACCAGCAACTTGGATGGGCTCGTGGTGGAGAAACTGTTTATACCTCTGGAAGGTTCTGTTCTCCTGGTGTCCCAGGAAAACACTGTACCAAGATCTAGTTAGTGAGTCACTTTCACTGTTACTTAATAGCTGGAGTTTGGTTTCTGCTTTTGCAGCCCACAGGATGAATTATCAATAGAGAGGCTTTTATGTGTCATTCTGTGTTATTGTTTAGACATTCATTTGTGAAGAAGGAAAAGGCAGTCTCCAAATAACAGAAGATTTGGCAGATTTCCATCTGCAGTGGAAATTTAGAACTTCTGAGCTCTGATGAGCTGCTGCATTGGTCAGGACCATGAGCTGCTGCATGGCTGTGCTGGGAAAATGAGGCCATGGGCTAAGAGTAGGAAAAGAAAGTGCCATTGCACATAACAAAGTGTTTTAAGGCACAGACATGTCCTTCCCCTATATGCATTCCCAAGCTATTTGCTTCTTGTCCTCTCCTCCCTCACACCACTCCTTTAAAATGTCATATGTGCTAGAAAGCTAAGGATGTCAAATCTTAAAGCTCAGCAGTGAGAATTCCAAAATCATTAGCTTTGGTGATTTGTACCTCAGTCTCCTTTTCCTACCCATCTGCCTATGATGGCTGCTTTTGCCAGATTCATAGATTCATAGATCTCCTATCCCCTCCTGCTGCAGGGACTTGTAAAAATTAAAGGGACTGTATCTCAGTGACTTTGAATGAAACTGTAGCATGACTGCTAAAAAGTTTAGAAGAGGTACATGTGCCTTGGGCTCCTCAGTGAATGCTACAGGGAAGCTTCCCTCACCCACCTCAGTGCTCACAAGTCAGACCAGGGTATAAAACCTGTTTGAACAGAGGTATTTTAAGACACTGGCTGCATACCAAGTACTGCTGAGTCCTATTCATTTTGCAGTACACTCTCTGCTGCTATGTAGGAGTAATCAAAAAACACTAAAAGCAAAGCAGAGATAACAATCTGTCTTGGCTTGAGCATTCAAAGATGAAAGAGCTTTGTTATTAATGCCCCAATAACATGCTTTGCATTCCCATCCTTGCACCAGATGCATAGGAACCATGCTAGGAAAGAGCAGCACTTTGTACCCTCCAGATTTCCTCCCTGATTTTCTGCAAATGCAGACCACCTCTGGACACTGCCCACCAGGCAAAAATCTGTTAAGGGTGACTGAAGCACAAGCAGCATTTGCCCTTGTCCAAGTCTTGAGAAAAGTGAAGATCTCAGCACTGTAACCTCTGCCCTTGTACAGAGGTGGGAAGGCAGAAGGCTTGCAACACAAAAAGAGGATTGCAGAGATGCTGTCAAATTGCCAGGTGTAAACAAGAGCTATAAAGTAGGGCTAGTCATCAGTACCTTATGTTTTCCTGGAATCCTGCAGATTTTAAAGAAGTATCAGAGTCTGTGCTTTGTAACTTGCCATCATCTTCTCCTCCAAAATGGGCAGCTGTCTGTGAAAGCCTCCACCCTCTGTGGTTTCCAGCTGGCCCCATGCAGTCTAGTCCTGCAGTTCTTTCTGGCTGTAGATGCCCAGTAGGTGCACCTCTTTCCATTCTGCACCATAGCTCTGGACTATTTTGGTTCAAGTAATTGGCCACAGCCTGACAATGATGAAAGTAAATAGCAGTAAATAGTGATTCATTGTGGTTTAGATTCATGAATTTTCAGAGTCAATAGATTAAAGTCCTGGAAACAAAGAGCTTGAAGAGAAAACAAAATTTGGAAGCAGGATTCCTTGGGAAACACTTCAAAATCTCTAACTAATGTTTCAGTTCTGAGATCCAAAAATCCAGGTTTCACAGAGTTGTCCTGCCTCTTGGGGATTCCTGGGCTCTGGATGCTTCCTCTGGAACTTACCACCCCCATGCCAACCCTGGCATTTGTGAAAGGATTTTCAAAGCTGCTGCTGGAGCTCTCTGGGTGAAATCTCTTGAATATTTAGGAGTTAGTCCCTCCTTTGGTACACAGATATGGCAGATTTCCTGCCAGGGGTTGCTAGGTCAAATGTGGCTCTGCTTTGTGAATGGCTCTGTTGCATAGGAATTGATCCCTTCCCTTACTTGAAACCACTCTAATAAGAGTCATTATATCTCAGACTAACTCCTACCTAGGCTGAACTGCTGAATTTACTTCTTTCATTTTGGGGTGTGGGGGGAGGGAAGAGCTTGGGCAGTAATATACAAGATAACAGATTCAAACCACATTTGCTGTATATTGTCATGACATGTCATGACCTCTAGGTACCAAACGTGTTTCAGAGATCAGACCTAGTCATCTAACAGCAGAATGGAGGCCATGAGCTTGGAAAGAGGCTTCCTACAATGGAGAGGTCAACTGAGAATTGAGAACTTATCATTGCCTGGATTTAACACCCTGATTCTCTGTGTACACAAAAGTCCCAGTGCTGGAATCCACACTATAGTCAGTCCAAGCGGTGACTCTTCTGGCTGTTGAGAAAAGGAGAGGACTTTGAAATTAAGTCATAAAGCTCTGAGAGGAACTCTGGCTGTGTCTTATGGTCACCATTCCAAAATGTGTGCTACTGATCCTAGGGTATATTTCTTTTTATATTGATGCAATTTTGCCAATGCTGTTTTGATTTTGTTTTTCTCAGTCAGCAAAGGGATATTGTACTCATTGGGCAGAAAAACTTGATGGAGGTGTGGTTCAGTCAGTTGAACACAAATCAACCAGAACTTCCTTCAGCTTAGTACTTTTCTTAGAAGAATTTGCTCAACACAGGGCAGTTCTTAGACACAGTTTTCCTCTAACTGCAATAGTGACTCTGTCCCTTTGACCACCTGGAGTACCATTCAGCAGAGTCTTCTGTGGCTGCCTATCAGTCTGCAGCAAACCCCCGGATGAATCTGTCCCTGCCTGCTGATGGCTGCAGCCGTTCACCCCCCTCTAAGGGCCCTCTCCCATTTGGACCTCCAAGAAGCGTCCTCTGCCGCTGCTGTGCCGTGGTGGCTCTGGCAACAGCTAAACCGCGCCCCTCCTGTGGCCGCTCGCTCGGGGGAAGCCGGGGCCGAGGGACGCTGTCTTTGCAGGACGAGACGGGGTTTGTTGCCCCCAGCCCGGCCGCTCAGACCCCGCCCCCGGGCACGCCCGGAGCTTCCCCGGGGCCGCGCCTGCAGCACCATGGAGAGAGGAGCGCGCTCCCGCCGGGCAGCGGGCAGGGAGCAGGCAGGGAGTGGGCAGGGACTGGGAAGTGAGGGCAGCGGGCAGGGAGAAGGCAGCAGGCAGCGGGCAGAGAGCATGGAGTGGGCAAAGAGCAGGAAGCAAACAGGCAGAAGAAAGCGGGCAGGCAGAAGCAGGGAACAGGGAGGGAGTGGGCAGTGGGCAGGCAGTGGGTAGCAGCAGGTAGCCAGCAAGCAGTGGACAGAGGCAAGGCAGTGAGCAGACAGCAGGCATGGAGCAAGCAGTGGACAGAGAGTGGGCAGGGAGTGGGCAGTGGGCAGTGGACAGAAAGTGGGCAGGGAGTGGGCAGTGGGCAGTGGACAGAAAGTGGGCAGGGAGTGGGCAGCAGGTAGGGAGCAGCCAGGGAGTAAACAGTAGGTGAATAGCAAGCAGCCAGCAAGCAGCGGGCAGGGATCTGGCAACAGGCAAAAGGGGAGCTGACAGGGAGCAAACATTGGATGGAGAGTGGGTTGGAAGCAGGCAGCAGGCAAGGGGCAGAGCACAGGCAGGGCATGGGGATCTGTCAGGCAGTAGGGAGCATGCAGGTAGCAGGGAGTTGGCCCAACCTTCCTGTGGGCCCAGCCCTCACTCAGCCTGCCCTCCATGGAAACCCTCTTGTGATGGGTACAAAGCAATGGGGGATTTAGCACTAAGTTCCCTCCTCAGGAGAAGCCTGGTCTTGGCTGCCATGCAGGAATCAGCCTGGCTTTTTGTCAGCTGGCAGCAATCAAATGGATAGTGTGTTCTCCCTGGAAGCTTCTCTCTAGTGAGGGAACTTCTCATGTCAGTCCTTTCTTGCTTTAGGCAGAGCACTCTGGGGAAGTTTCTAGTGTCACCCCAAAGAATGGCTGGAATAGCTCTACCCACCTCAGTGAATTCAAATGGTCTTTTACTATGCAAGGCTGTGCTGGGTACAGGTGCTGCTATAGTAGTTGCCTGATTTCAGCTTCCTTCCACACCTTAGCTGCATTACAGTGGGAACTTCATGAAATGGCAGCTCTGAATCTGTCTGCTGATGGGACCCAGAACATCTGGGCATTGCCCTTTCCATACTGGCTACCATCAGGATACTTCATGTCCCACCTGCTCCATCAGAGCAGGCACTAGCAAGACTAAGAGGTGCCAGCAGAAGATCTGAGACTCAAACAAGCAAAGGTTCAAGGAAGCACATCTCTTCCACTTTCTGGTACACCTCCCCAAATGCATGGGATAGAAAAACAGAGAGGAGTCATGAAACAGTGCCACAGGCTAAGAATGCTGAACTAATTGTTTGAAGAAGCCTAGTAGCTGCCCTAGTAGCTGACAGACTAGGAAAGTGTCATAGGAAAGGGATGTGGGCACAGTTCAATTTGTTAATTACACCTCTGTGTTTTGTGTGAAGCAAACAGCTGTCTGTAGCATCACCAGCAGCAAAACACCTAAATAAAGTGTCTCAACAGCACTAGAAAACTAAATGATAGTTCTTGTCAAATCTGAGTAATTCTGGGATGTAAGAATTCAGGATGATAAACATGAGAACACTGAGAAGAGAGGTAACTACTGCCTGTGGAGTACTGAAGAGTTAGCAGGAGACACAGTGGGTGAAAAATCTAATTTAAAAAAAAAAATATAAAAAAAAATTAGGTATCTTCCTGGAGTCTACAGCAGCTCTGACTCCAGTGGAGTCAGGACTTTAGTCCCCAGGTTCACCCTTTGAAAGGTCTTTGTGGGTCTTGCTTACCAGTAAAGACTGAGAGATTAATCAGAGTTTACTGGGTGTATTAAACAGTATTATCTTTCTGCTAGTTTTAATTTCTGGCTTTTATTGACTGTGTGAGTTATGTCTGTGTGTAATGGTCCTTGGTTTTGATCATCTGTTTTCCATGAGTATATCTGGTGCACTAATAATCATAACCAAGTTAACTGGAGAGACAATGTTCCCAGATAGCATTTATCTTGAAGCTTTCTGTGTCAGATCTGATGAATTACTTTACTGCATATTTCTCCCAAAGCAGTTAATAAAAGATACTGCTCCCTCCCACAAATATTGCCTTAAATGACTGTAGCTATAACACTATTAATATTCACACTACAATAAATAGGTTGTACTCCTCCAGGATCTTTCATCCAAATGTTGGAGTCACTGCAGTTGAGTACACTGGCTGTATGTGTGAAAGTATATTTGGCAACAGCCTAGCTAGCCTGGACACAACATAACTAGTCCTTTAGCTGAAAGTCAATTCTGGTAAATACCTACATTTGAGCAGGGTAATCCTGCTCAAAGACTGACCTCTGGAGTCTGTATTTTGTTTACTGTGATTAAAAAAACCCCCAAAACTCTTCAAACTTATGCTTCTGTAGAAGTGTCTCCTGCAAATTCCTCCCAAAACCACAATCAAAACCTAATGATCAAATGAATCTGCTTTGGAGTAGAAATGACTTACATGATTAGCTGCTAATACTTTCTAGTGGGATAACCTGAAGATGCATATGTAGGAATGGAGTCAAGAGCTTGTGTAACAGAGTTATCTTTGGCTATAGGACAAATGGCACATAGATGCCATAAAATCATAAACATATGGAAGAAAAATACATATTGCCAACACACCCTGACATTACTGTGCAATAATGATGGTTATTGAAGCTCTGAACACAGAGATGGGAGTTCATTACTTCTTTAATCTGAGTGCTCTATTGTTTTACAATGTAGAACACAGTGAGAATGCAAAACCTGTTCCCTGTTGAACTCTTGATTTCCTTGGATTACCCCAGGAGTTTATGTTTAGCTGGTTTTCTAAACAAAATATTTCACTCTTTCTCAGTAGTGTTTATGCTGCATGTAACATTACCCTTCTCTGGTGTGTGCATTGGCAGGTTAAAATTAGACTTCCTAAATGTCAGCACAGCAGCTCACTACACTCTCCCTTTAACAAGAGCATTATACTTTATTTTTTTTGGTGAATTTTTTGTCTACCTGAATCGAAACAGCAAATAAGCAAAATCTTATTCAGATGTTTAAGTATATATTTAAAGGATGCCCACATAATGATGGGTATTCTGTTTATTTGAGTTTCAATCTGCCAGTGATCAAAGTAATAGTAACAATACAAAGTAGCAAAGGGATTACAGGGGATTATTCTGAAAGAAGGTTTTGTTATGCTAACAATAGCAACAATGGTAGTTTCTACTAACTTCAGTTCTTTATATTGCTTTACACAAATTTAATCGTATGTGCCTGAGAAGAAGAGTGTTTTTTTTTTCTTTAAATCTCTGCAGAAATGATGCATAAATGGTTATTTTCAAAGATATTATATTCACTTTTAAACCATAACTGTGAATTTCTGTGCCTTGTAATTTCTGATGAATAGCATTCTTCAGGGGAAATAAAACTATTCTTATCCATTCACATCCCTCACATGTGACTTTTGATGGTTTGGAGCAGGGCATGATAAAATCTGTACAAAAATGGTGTTGAATTATGTCTCAAATTTGCCTGAACATGTAAGAGTCAATCTGTATGTCCTAGCACACAATCTGGTGTGGCATGGGCATAAGAGGCAAGAAAAGCTATGGATCTATATGATTCCTGTGTTTACATGTTTCTGTGTATGTGTGAGATGGGTGTGTTTGTCTATGACCCTGTTTATGCCCTGTGTAGCACATTTTGTATCTTGTTCACAGCCACTGTGTTCATGTCTTAGCACTGTGCTTCTTTCCAGTCTCATACAAGCTTTGCAGGATTGGTTCTATGTAGCCTGGATTTCTTTTCTGGTTCCTTAAAATATCAATGTTTTAGTCCATTTTTTTTCCCTACTCTATCCTGACTCCATCTTGCTCGTGTGGTGCTCACGCCCAGGAGGGAGCAGTCTCTCTACCCTTGCCTGCATGAGTGTTTACACACAGTTTCACCAAAAACACTACCTGGTCTGCTGTCTTAAGGTGTAATAGCAAATTAAAAACAAAACCAAACCCAGACCAAACAGACAAAAAACAAACAAACAACCCAGCCACAAAAACCAAATCTTCTTCGTTTACAACATTATACAGAGAGCATAACAGAAAATATGTTACGTAGTAAACTTTGTTAGAAACTGTCTCTGAGAACCCTGGTTTCTGATACAAGGCAGAAATAGCCTTTTGTTTTTATGCTCTGACAGATGGTTTCCAAATCAAACAATTTCCATTAAAACAGACATTCCAAAACAGCACACCTTTGATCTTTAAAGTTGAAATACCAACCTCTAATACCTCAAGCATATACACACAGCATTTAATTCCCAGTTTATAAATATGTGCATAGTATTCATGGACATGATTCTTTGCTATCTGATTTCCTTAGAGTACTGATAGCTCCCACAAACCTTGTTATCTTTCCTCTTCTCCCCAATCCAGCAAGCATGATGCTTATTTTCTCATGGAAAATATTGCTGGAAAAGAGTTTAGTCCATCTCTCTGCTAACAGTTGTTTGCTACTGATGGAGTATTTACTAGAACTCTTGTCCAGTATACTTATCACCTATTGCCAAACACAGAGTAGAGCTTACTGTCTTTCTTGGAATACATATAATTTCTGATATTCTTCTTACAATATCCTTTACTTATAATTGTCACAATGCTTTCACCATAATCTCTCACACAAGTAAAACTAATCTTTTTCTGCTCAGGACCACATCTTGTAACACACAGAGCTCTCTCCTGTTAAATAGCATGTACTTACCTTCTACTTTGAAGATAGTAAGGTGAGGTCTGCAATGAAAAGCACCCAGAGCATTGCCAGCACAGTTCATCCAAAGACCCTGGAAAACCCAGGTCGCAGTGATAACAGATGATGCTCGACTAGTGACCTTCCACTCATTTGATGCAGTAGCAGCAATAGCAGCTCCTAGACCACAGAAACAAAATATGAAAGCTATAATCTGTATTCCTAACATGTTTCTCTGTAATCCAGGGACTTAGTAATGCCACTGTGTGGAGAGAAAAGTACTGTAGTCATGTGAGTAAGCAAAAAGGCATAACATAAGCAAATTATGCTTGAACAAGTTCAGTAACACTTGCTACAGAAAGTTAATGTAGCTGAAAGAAATTGTCATGCTTGAGTGATTCAAGAAAGGCCCTAAGCATTACAAATGCATACAAAGGAAGTCAAGGCACAACTTTATGAGAGCCAATCACTAGCAATTACGTATTAATTTATAATTGTAAAAATGAATTACGATGTTTTGAGGTTTTTTTCAATTAAGGTATTCCAGTTAATGCTTAATTTTGAGTTAATTGGAAACTTACAACCACTGCATCTAGCAAAATAAGTTCAGAGTCCAAACTGTACAGCGCTATTTAACAGATTACCATAGCATTTAGAGGGATCACACAGCACTTGAAAAATAAATTTTTAGAAGTCCGTGGAATTAATTCAGCCATAACTAGCCAGCAGTCAATGTAGAAAATTTACTGCTTCTTATGGTACGTCTGTTCTGCATGATTAATATAGCAGAGAAACACTTGTCCCACCACTGAACGAGCTCCTGCAACCTCATGCCATGAAAAAATCCTCAAAGAATATCACTAATTTAATAAAATGTCATCTTTAAAGTAGTAGGCACTCACAGCACCACACTGAACCAGATGTTCTGCTTCCAGTTTCTGAATATACCACCATTGCTGGTGTGAGGCCTACACATGATTTTGCAGACGTGCGGCCTTCACTCTTTAAAGATGGCAACTTCCGGCTTTATTCAGGCCTCTCTACCTCTGCTCCTTTTGGCTTCCCCTCTGAAGAAAGAGCTTAAGCCTCTTCTCTTGGTGTTACTCTATGCCATTTTGTGACATGAGATCACCCTCGATATTAAGCATACACCATTGAGACAGTGAAGAACAGTCTATTTTTTTTTTCCTTTGGATGCTTCTAGTGTTGCTTCTCTCTATTACAGCTGTGATAAACATCACACTGAACTTTGGCATCAGAGTTTTTCTGTAGACTTTTCAGAGATGATGGAGGGGGTAATCAAGGATGATAAAACATCATTGACTTTCCATGTAAAGAGAATGATGAGTTTTACTGAAACTGTCCTATTGAACCATCACCTACCTGATACTTCCACTTTACCAGCCTTTGTCTCAGCAATGAGAAGTAGGACCCAAAAGTATCCTTATACAGACCAGAGACTAAAGTGACAAGAAGGAATTTATTTTTAGTAGGCTTGCATCCCACACATCAGGAGAAAATTGAGAGCTTTTTATTAACACATCCAGATTGAGAGATGTGGAAGGTGGTTTTGCAACAGAGCAATACTATAAAGTAGCAGGTTGTTTTAATGATGAAGACAATATTACATAGACAGGAAGCAATTTTTTTCTTGCTGTCAAATAATGCAGTAACATATTTTTCTTATGTCAAGGGTCAAACTTCATATATCTTTCCACTAAATTGCAAAGTGTACAGAGGAGAAAATAGAATGGGAACATCTTTGAAACAGATTCCTGAGAGCTAATATATTTTTCTTCTACTTCTGTCATACAAAATGGTGCTTATTTTCTTTTTGATTTTGTTTGTTTGTCAAAGGCTGTGTTAACAGAGGAGACTGAGAAAAGACTGCTCAGTTGGGATGGAAAAACAAAAGGTGACTGAATGCAAATCAATGTGCCATCCTTCTTTGCCCTGTTTTTTCCAATGCATAGCCTTATCCATGTAGCCTGTGAGGAGTTACCCAGGCTAAGCAGGAGAGGGCTACCTGGTTGCTTCTCATATTTCTGTTTCTAGATAAACTGAAATATAAACTCCTAAGTCATTATCCCTTTGCACTCTACAGATGATTGTATACAAATGTCCCAGCCAATACACATTCACTCATGAGTGTCATGCTTCCAGACACTGAAAGTCACTTACTTTAGTGGAAAGTGACTATAGGCACCACTTGAACTGTAGACTTTAGGAGGACTTAGTGGTTTCTTGGCCTTTATCCTGAGTCTAGTACATGACTTTGTGAAATTTATGGTTTCAAGCACTTCACCCTGCATTGTTTCTGGGCAGTTAGTGTGTGAGTGATGAATAAATTAAACAGATACTTAAGAGATAAGAAAGAAGTAAGCAGTCCTGTTTACAACCCTCATTTCTTCTATAAACTGTCAGGAAGTAAGTTAATCAGTCATTTAAGAAGTTCAAGGCAAAGTTGAAAGTTAACCTGTTAATGGTGTTTTCCATTATATCAAACTTCTTTTCTCTGTTACTGAACAGACAAAAGTTGGAAAACAGCTGCGAGCTCAAGGATTGTTTAAATACAAAGTTGGAAAAGGGTAAACATTGCTACAGAACCATTTTCCCAAAGCTTCACAAGTATGTTGGCTGATGATGTGACGCATCACTGGCTGTTTAATTGCACACTGTGTCAGTAACTTGTAACGTTTCTATTACTACAGTTAGTGTCTTTTTATCCTAGTCCAGTGACAGTTTTGAAACACAGCTGACATGTTTGCAGCAGAGTAAGAATGTTTATATAGGAGAGCTGTGGCCTTCAGTTTGTGATTTGTGCTTCAGCCTACATTAATAGTTGCAGCCTACTAGCTGGAGTTTCCAAGGCTGATACGTTGGCTGATACAGATCTGGCTGCTGACAATACATGTTTCCCTCATGAAGATATATGCATTTAGCTAAACAAAATTAATTGTGGGGAAAATTATGGTAAAAAAAACCCCAAAACAAACAAACAAACAAACAAACAAACAATCAAACAAACAATCAAACAAACAAAGTGCAAATCAATCCTGATGTTATCTGGATAAGAAAAAGGAGAGCTCTGCAAAGGAGGTGGACAACACAACTAGATCCTGAGCATTGTGGAGGAAGTTAGGAGACACCTAAACAGCAAGCAGTAAAACTAGAAGTTTCAGAGACTGAGTAAGGTGACTCAAGACTTCTGGAGAAGATGAAGAAGTAAAAGCATTGTGCAAAGTGGTGAAAAAATGAAAAATCATGGAGACACCACTACTCAGCAGAGGCAAGGGCTAAACTGTATGGCAATATAGCTGGGTCAGAAACACAAACAGGGTTCAGGATTTACACCAACTTCATAAGAGCTAGTATACATACGCTTAAGAATATACATTAATATGCATAGTCACATATGTATGCATTTAGTGTCTACATAAATGCAAGCTATCCTTTATTATGTATTTATTATATCCTTTATGGGCTGCCCAGGGAGGTGGTTGAGTCCCCATCCCTGGAGGTGTTTAAAAATTGTGTAGACATGGTGCTGGGGGTCTTGGTTTAGGGACCCTGGCAGTGTAGGGTTAATGGCTGGACTTGATGATCTTAAAGGTCTCTTCCAGTCAAATGATTCTATGATTCCATCTTTAAGCATTTTATGTTAGTTGTTTAATAGGCAAACTACTTACTCATGTACATTATTTACATGAACACTTTTTGAATATCAGCCTAAGATGGGGTGGGATTTTTAACAGCTGGTTCAAATCAGTATTCGGTGGGAGAATAAAAATACACAGGATTAATTTTGGATTTGAAAATGTTACTTTGGGATGATCTAGCACTAGACTCCTTAGTTTACGATGTTGACACAGGACACTTGCAAAAATATTTGGATTAGGGACTGTTGTTAATGTATCAGTATTGTTGGCACACTGCCTAGACTTCCAGTGAGTGACAGAAACCAAAATGATTCCACCTACATAAAATTACAAAATGCAAACCACTGAAATACAGTGAAATTAAACTGGTTGTCACATGTTAGATTGGGGCTTAAAGCCAGGGTGAAATTCGAGGTCGTTG
This sequence comes from Ceyx cyanopectus, assembly GCA_013401355.1. Lineage (NCBI taxonomy): Eukaryota > Metazoa > Chordata > Aves > Coraciiformes > Alcedinidae > Ceyx > Ceyx cyanopectus. Next base: position 31,973 of record VYZU01028716.1, read on the forward strand.
TGCTTTGCTGAGAACTTCTGAACAGACACTGATTAAGTGATTGACTCAGTTAAGACAGAATGGTTTTTACAGAGCAAGCACATCAAAGTCAGTCACTGTCAGAATTAGCCTGTGCTAGAGTATCCTGAAGCAGTAATATTAGACACATGAGCAGAAGTGTTCAAGGCTTTGAAAGATGGCAGATAACAATGTGAAATGATTGCAGAACAGATGATGAAGGAGGGAGACTAGGAAACAGGGAAGAGGGTAGTAACAGAAATACTCTAAGTGCTACAGATAAACACCAAAGAAAAACATCACAATGATGAAAAAACCAAACCAGTAGTTTGCCATCTCAGTGAACTCAACCTTAAGAAAAGCCATCTGAAGTCCCTGGGTTCATCCTCCCCTGTGCAGCTGAAAACAGCCCCCTTTCTGCTGGGTATGTGGGAAGAGGCTTTCAGTCAGAACAGTGCTGAGGGGAAGCTGCTGCAAGTGTCTTGCCCTGGGGGGATCTGCTTTTAAGCTGAGGTTCTAGAGCTTTACCCTTGTCAGAGCTGCAGCACCTGATGCCTGGAAGCCCAGCATGAGCTGGTCCATGGGCTGCTGATCCAGAACTGGACCCTGTTCCTGACCTGCCAGCTTAACTTCCCAACTTGACCTTGGATCTGCCTGATTGCCTTGGACCTGCCTGGAAGTCACTGGGCTGTGTCTGACCCCGCTCACTTTTGCCATGTACTGTTGTACCCCAGGTTGCCCCTCTCCCTGACTGGAGAGAATAAACATTAAAACATATTCCTCCTAAACATTTTAAACTTTAGGGTTTAAACTTAAATCATGCCAGAGGTATCTTTTTAGATTTGCTCACCATCCTTTTCCATTTTGTGTTCTGCTTAATTCCACTCAAGTAGTCAAATGTGTTGCTTGGTGCCTGGAAAGCAAACCATTGTCATGGTGTAGCAGTTTATGATGGGAAACACATGACTGACCTACTTCAATTTTGTGGCACTATCTGTTTTGGCAACCAGAGCAAAATAATAATATTTTCTTGCAAACACTGTTTTTTTATGCCTCTGTATCTGTACTTGATCATGTCCCAGCATTGTTTGCATATTTGCCTGAGAAGTTCTCAGACAGACTGAAAAGCCAAACTCAAGAAATTCAGGGCAAGAATTAGTGCAATTAGTCCTGCAATTTTATGACAGAAAAAGTCATGTCTGAGGGAAAACACCATTTTTTATTAACAGTGTGGGGTCTACAGGCGCACAGACTAAAGGAATTAAATTAGCAGGTTGATGGTTTTTATATGTGATTATACATAGTGCTGATATTTGTAGTTTACTATTTCATTTGCCTTGGGAAGAGAAGTATAGGGGTAAAAATGGGGAGCAATATCACAGGGAAGTTTTTGCTGGAATAGTTGGCAACTGGTAGTTCTGTTATTCAGAGGCTGAGCTTTGGCAGGAATTAATACTTCGTACTTCAGTGTGGAGCTGGCTTCTCAGGAGCAGAATGCACATGAGAAGAGGTATCTCTTCTCCCATCTGATCCTTGCTTCTGGGCCGAGGGAATTCTTCTCCTCTTCCTTTCCCTGCCTCCTCCCTCCTGAAACACAAGTTGATGGCCAGGCAAGAAACAGAGCAGAGAGGGAAAGGAAGGGAGGAAAAGACAGGGGAGAGGAAGACTCTGCAGTCAGTCACAATCACTGGCTAGTGTTGATCCATTCCTGAATATGGATGTTCATTGGTATGCTCAGTGGACAATGTCTAGGGCTGAAGCCCATGCTTAGCACACAGTGGGATTAAAAGATTATCTGTTAAGTTCCAAAAGCCTATTGCCTGCATTTATTGTTACTGGACATCCTGAACCAAAGCTTCACCCTCACCCTGGCTGATGGAGCTGATAGGGGCTACAGTTTTGACTCTGATGGAACAGCACCACGGGGAAGAGCTTTGAAAATATTCATATTGCCTGAATCAACATCATTTCATTGTCTCAATCATCTTTTATCTTGCAAGCATAAGTTGCCTTTTGTCTTTTTTTTTCTTTAAATGTTGAGTTCTTTGCTTAAAGCCAAGACATAATTCAATTCAAAAATTCCTTTGTGGTTTCTGTCTGTTCTTGATTAGTTTATTTTGCTCCCTATCTCTGCTGATCCTGTTGTGCCAGCTCTCCCCATTTCTTGATCAGTCCTTTACTACATGTCCATTCTTTAATGAAGTGCCAGTAGGTAATGTAGTTAGTAGGCAGACACATAGCTGCCAATGCAAGACTCATGATCTCAGAATAGACATCAGATCTGACACTGGGGTCTAGTAAGTAAAATATGTAGTTGGATGGAGAGACACCTAACATGATCTCATCTTTCAATTCTTTGTATATCTTTTGTTAGCCACTGTAACAGGATAAAAAGCAGAAAACAAATGTGATGTGAGGAACCATCTAAACACAGGCTAATCTGGAGTCTAGGCTTGCATTACCATTATCCCTCAAAATCATTAAAGCAGAAAAACTTCCATCTGGTTTATTCTCCCTGTAGAACTGATATCAGCACTTAGTGGGATACAAATTATTTTTTCAGTTTGCAAAAACTTTTTTGAGATTCTTCAGGGCACTATTAAAGCAAAAATGACACAGCATGTTTATAATTTCCACATGAGTGAGGAAATAAATACCTCCTGCCATAGAGTGCAGAAACAATCTGTGCAGGGTTCACTTTCTGGATGCAAATTTGGCCTCTTTCTCCTGTGGCAATGCTTCAGTGCTTCTGCATCCATCAGCTTCCAAAAGGTGCCTGTGGTGTGACCATGCTGCTAGGACTGCTTCTTTCTACCAAGGTCTTGAGGGAGGCATTGTCACTAGGCCAGTTTTACAAATTAAAAATTCCTGCATCTCTAACGACTGGATCATCTGGAAAATCTTTTAATCTAATTTCTAACTGTGTCAAAGTAACAGAAGTCCCATTCTTTGATGCAAAAAAAGGAACAGCAGGTCTACCATTTCCCCTGATTCTCGAATAGTTTGAATAGAAGCAGACTTTTTACCTTCCTCAGGAGAGTCTTAAATCTTTTAATTACCTCAGGGTTCAGATGGAGCAAAACCAACACATTTGCTAAAATGTTTGACCTGACCTGTATTTGGAAACTCAGGCTTGGGGGTTAATATAGATGATGTCCACATTAAAATATCTCTCTCATGCTTTCCATGCAGCTTCAAATGAATAAAGTGCTTTAAATTAACATGCAGAACTGCTATTTTCTATTTAAAATGCTAACAAAACTCCTGCCAGTCTCAGATCCAAGGGCTGCTGACCTTTTCTCTTCTTGGAGAAAAAAAAAGGCTCTGGGGAGACTTTATTGCAGCCTCTCAGTACTTAAGGTAAGAAAGATGGGAACAACCTTTACTGGTTGCCCATAGAATCCCCATCCCTGGAAATAATCAAGGTCAGGTTGGACAGGGCTCTGAATAACCTGTTCTAGTTGAAGATGTCCCTGCTGATTTCAGGGGTGTTGTAGTAGATGACCTGTCCCTTTCAACCTAAAGTATTCTATGATTCTGTTACATCACAGCTAGAAATGCCTTCAAGGCCAGGGTCTTGTACAATCAAAAGCAACAGGAAGAGCTCAGCTTATTTTGAACATATTAGTCACGAACAGTAGCAGATAAAATAGAAAACATCTCGTTCATGAAGCAGAACTGAGTGATGACCTCATGTTGCTCACCAGTTAGTTGGTGAGTGTTAGCTGCTGCCATTACACTGATGTCACTTCTAATACAACAACTACATCACATTCTCAGGTCTTGTGTTTGCCTGGACATGGTCCTCCTTCCCTTATTTCTTTAGCCAGTCACAAGTGCCTTGGCATAGGCATCACAGTAGGCACCAGAACTGTCCAAAATGGGTACACAGAAACATGTGAGGGAGAAAAGTCAAACATTTTTCATACTTCATGGTCTTTGCTGTCTCTTACCACCCAACTCTACCCAGCTTGCATCTCAGAGACCTCAGCACCTGGCTCTGCTCTCATCTTCTCCAAAACTTGCAGCAATAACATGCTTGAGAGAGACAGCGTGGCACAAGGTGACCCACTCAATAGCTGCCTTACTCCTACCTAGTTTCTGACTAGACTGGATGCACAAGAAGGAAACATCATTCAGTGTACCCTGTGTCACCTAGATAGCCAAAAATCATGTCCCTGGCACTGCTTAGTTTACTAGTACAGAAGGTGGTGTCTATTAAAAGCTGACTGGTGATAAATTTAAATGTGGGCCCAGAGAAGGCCTGCTGAGATAGCTCTGCTGCTATGGATTTCTTCTCCACCCATAGGAGTGCAGCATATGTCTCTCTCTGCTTTCTTCTCTAGTAGTTCAGCTGCCACCAAATTTAGGTGTGTTTTTTTAAAGTTGCCATCTGATAAGATGTAATTTTCCACCCTCTGTAGTGGTCCCTTGCAGTCAATCATACACAGTATGTCCACCCTACACATGCTTTGCAAATGATGCTTTTAGCATCATGGCCTATCAGGGAAATAAGGATGTGCCAAGCATGAAGTGTTTTGCTTGATGACCTGTAATAATTCTCAGCTTGAAGTTAAACTCTAATCTTGTTTACTTGCTACTGTAAGGCAGCATTAGCAGGAATGGCAATGCAGGCTTATATCAGTCAGGCATTTATGGGATTAGGCCATTTTTTTTCCCTAGTGGCAAAGACAACGAGATCTATATTTACTTTTGTAATGTTGCAACACCTTTAGAAAAAAAGTGTGTTCTTTGAAATGTCAACTAGTCCACATAGAAGTGACAATATATGACACTTTGCATCCGATACGGACTCCCAAGCATTAATTCTTTCTGAATATTTAAGTGCTGCATGGATGCTTAGTGATACATTTCATACTGAGGGGTTCTACAGAAAATGGTAACACTTTGGAGCCTACTGAGAGCTCAGTAGGATGCAAGTTTTGTTTTCATTTCTAAAAGTCCTATTTATTCCTATTTGGGTGCTCTCACTCTAATTTGTGTGGAGATATGTCCAGCAAAACATCTGGCTTTACTGAGTCACTCCTGATGAACAGAAACTCTACAGGAGGAAGTGGAGAGCATTACCAAGTTCATCTACTCATAAACATTCCAATGAAGAAGTTACTAATGCCATGGTTGTCTTATTCTGGGTGGGCCTTCCTCCTTCAAAGAATGACCTTCCTATAAGGAAATATCATTCTTCCAAAATTACTAAAGCAAAATATTAAAAAAAAAATAAATTGGCAGGTTAAATGCCTCATTCAAAAGGTCGTTATTTAATATGTAAAACAAAAGTTGGCAAGACTGCTCTTATTCTTTTCTGTGATAATGTATCTCCTGGGAATCCTGCTCCTGAAGTAGAAGCACAATGCCAGTACTGGGCAATTAAAAAATGAAATAACAGTCAATTTCCAAAGGAGCTCAGTGTCTAAGTATGAAGACAGTGATTCATCCAATCCTCTTGAAAACTTTGTGCTACAAATGTTACCTGATAGGAAAGTGACTGTTAGAATTCATTAAAGTTTTTTACTCTCCCCTTTCCTCTTTGTGGAAGACTAGGAAGGAATAGCCATAACACAGGTGTTGTATTGGAGGGAATGTTCAAAAAATGCCATCTACCTTGTTAGCAGCATGGAAGATTTGTGGAAAACTAATTCAGTCAGAACCTCCTGTTGGGAAAGGGTAATCATGGTGCTGCCTGCACTTAGGAGGTGGGAAGGCTTAGTGTTTCCTTTTAGCTAATGCCAGAGAGAGGGGTGGTACTTAAGTGAAGCCTTCTGATGGCTGGTCACCTCCTTTGAAGATGATCTGGAGAGGAAATGAGTATATATGTTGGCACTGACTTTTGACTTTCTGTTTCAGGAAGGATATATATAACAGCTTGCTGCTGTGGAGTTGTATATTGAAGAGTATGAAATGCATTTGGTTATGGAAACAGAAATACAGCTATGACTACTGATACAGCCTTAAGCTATCCTATGCACACAGATATAAGCCTATATTTATACACATGAATGTATCCCATTCATTCCTCCCTGTCCCTGGTCACAACTAAGTGGATTTGTAAAAGTGTTTCCTCACTCAGTTTCATCTTGTATTTCAGTTGTCAGGACCTGATGCATAAACTTGGCTTGTTGGTCAAAGCAGCTATTCCACAGCTCACCAGCTGCTGGTCATCTTAGTACCTGACACAATCAGCCTCCTTCCCTGTCTCCCTTTCATGGTTAACCTCCTCTCTCTCTTTTCATTTTTATCGTTCTCAGTCTTCTATCCTTCTACTACATTTTCCTTTTTTCTCTCTCTGGCATCAGTTTGGACTCACAAACCCTGCAGAATACTTGCCCCCAGCTCTTCATCTATTCTTATTCTCTGTGGTTCACCTAGCAGTCCTTACTGGCGCTGATGTTGTTTTATGCTGACATTTCTAACTTCATGGTTACTTCTCCTCCCTGTGTTTTTCCTGGAACTACAACTCCTCTTCTGAAAACATTCTCAGCCTCTTTATATCTTTCTGGCCCAGAGTATAGTGGTTGAAAGGCCATCAGAATGGATATGTAGGCAGACAATTTGATCAGAGAGGTAAGAATTGTTTGGCAAGGATGAGGACACTAACTAAGAAAGATATTAAAATATAATTAATGCAAACATGGCCACAGGATTCCTAGGAATTGTCTGCAGTTTAAAAGCAAAAGGTGCTCATGTATGAGTTTACATCTGGTCAGTTCACAACATGTCATGGGAGTGCTCCAAGATTTCTCACCAATGCTAACATTTTGCATATTCACAAACATGAGTACCTCTTTCTCTTATCTCCCACAGAATAGGAAACTCTGACTTAGTTTAGTGTGATGTAACTGGAGTTATGACATTTTTTCCTCTTTTTTACATTTACTCCCCTGCCTGTTCCCTTTGGACTACACCCCCTCTGGCAACTTGGACGTGAAGCCCTCAGCCTATGTAGCATGAAGTGCAGAATACAAGGTGGGCATCTCCCAGGTAAGACAGAGTACTACAAACACATCTGCAGTCTGATCTCTGCTTTGTCTTCCATAAACTACAGTTAAAGGCAAGATCTCAGTTTTTGCCCTCCAAGTGCACTGTCGCCTGTTCTCAGAGATCTAAATAAATGCCTAACTGACCAAAGTAAATATCTTCCACCCACAGAGGAAGTAGAACATCCCTATGTAAGAAGAAGCCTCCCTGTGTAGGAGGCAAAATTTTCCACTTTGGTTTATCTGAGGTTGAGAAACAAATAGTTATGGCATGGGAGCACCAAGGAAGACCTCACTGCCAGCAATAATATGTTTTTTCTTGAATGTAAACGTAGATGCAGGCATATTAGCCTGAAGCTGCACTAAATCCAAACAGATTGAGAGCAAGAATAAACAACACTTGACATATGTTAGTCATGGTACTTAACATGTTGCTAGAAGATACCCAGATGCAACGGTGATTAAGATGTTTTGAGAATCTGCACACAGAAAAACACTGGCTGTGTAAATATCCTTGGTAATTCTGAGTCAATATTTATAGGATTTATAGAATTTATTATTTATAGAATTGTTTAGGTTGGAAAAAACTTTTAAGATCATGGAGTCCAACTGTCAACCCAGCACTGCCAAGTCCACCACTAAACCATGTCCCTCAGTGCCACATTTACATGTCTTTTAAATCTCTCCAGGGATGGTGACTCCACTGCTTCCCTGGGTAGCCTGTTCCAGAGTTTGACAACCTTTTTCCTTCACAATTCCTTCACAATTTTTCCTAATGTCCAATCTAAACCTCCCCTGGAGAAACTTTAGGACATTTAGCATCTTGCTAGAATGCCTAATCACCTTCTGTGATTTCTCTTATCTAAAGTTGGCAGTGTATGCACACAATTGTATTTGACTTTGCATTCTGAGATTGTTATTAAAGGTAGAAATCATGTTCTCAGTGTGCACTATATGTTTGATTTGCTATTAAAACTTGCATGAATGTTTAGTTTTGTGACATCTAAATACTATTGGACCCAACAGTATTTTAGGTTTTTTCCTATTTTCACCCAATCCAGGGTGTTGAATGACAAAGGTTTTTGCTAATGTGATGTCAGCAAATACTAACAGGGCATCTCAGAAAAAGTGAAAAAAAAAAAAAAAAGGATCAATACTATTTTTTAGGTTCACTGTTATTTGAAGAAAGCACATAAACAAAAGATCTCTGCTGGCACCATCTGCAGTTTCTGTTTTGAAGTCAAAAGTACTGTCTTGTTACAAGAGAAATTATTTTAACTATGTCCAACAGTCCCTCCATAGTTGGTAAGCCCCAACAGGGTAAAAGCCACACATTGCCACTCAATTGATGCTAGGTTTTATTTTCCTTCTGTGTCACAAAATTGAAAAAACCCAGATCAGTGTAGTAACTTACGAATTTCTTCTGTCCCCTTGCTATTGCCAAAAATAACTCTCTTAAACTTAAGTCTGGCAATGCTAAATGGAATTACAGTCAGGATCCAGACATTTTAATGGTGACACTTCATTCTGAAAATTGACATATGTTCATTTTCCTCTGGATCATGTTTATTACTTACGTAATTACTAGAGGAAAAGGAAGAAAGATGGTTTTGCTTGACCATCTGTACAATGTCTGCTTTTCTGATTTTAGTGTGGAAGCAGAGTGGCTTCAAGAGCAAACAGTAATATCTGGTCCATTAATGGCCAACCCACTGATTGATTTGCTGTGTGGCTTGTAAATGTGTGGGTGCTCACAATCTGCTTTTTCCTTCCTTCTTTACTCCTTAGGAGAGGAAGAACTCCCATGCTTCCACTTTCAATGTCTCTCTTTTACCTCTCAACTATTTATGTTGACACCAAATCAAAGAGATCATGCAATGGAAACCATGCTGATGAAAATAAATGTAGGAAATGTGAGAGAATGCTATAATCAAGAAAAGTTTTGAAAGAAGCACAGGTTTTACTAACTTGAGTGGAAGAATGTTTCTTGTTGGTAGTTTATTACATGGCTTCTTAGCCACTTTTGAAAACAGAGCTTTGTTATCAAAGCCACTTGAGCTCTTGAGTTTTTCAGTGCTTTGGTGTCTTAAATATTGCTTCAGAAACAAGGCAAAACTCTAAGGCTGAAGATCCTCACCTGTACAGCAAGAGCACAGTATCACTGGAATCAGACCTATGCAAACCAAAGTGGAGATTTACCATTCATCTCCAGGCTCTGAGAAGAGATTTAAAAAAATAATTTTCCTCTTTGTTGTGTTGGAAGTCATGGCAACATCCTGGCAATCTTGCCTAGCCAAATGAGTCCATGTACATTGTCATCCACAGAAAATATGGATGTCAGGAGGTCAGCTAATCCACTTCCTACCTTTGAACTAGATTGCCTGTGTTGAGCAAACATCATGACAGAGATTAATCTAATCTGGTTTTTAAATGTCAGGGATGGGAAGCCTTTATTTCCCTAGGTTATCAGCCACAGCCTGAACAATACTTACTGAAGCTTGTTTTCTGTTTGCTGACTCACCCTTGCTCTGAAACTAGTTCAATCTAATTTTGCTGTTACTGTAATTCACCGTTGCTTGGAGATTATCCTGGACTGTGTAGTCTAGTAATACTAGCTAGAAAAGCAAGAGATCAGGATAGGAAGAAGGCAAATAAAGTGCAAGATTTTCTGCTATGTATCAGTTGATAAAGAATGCAAAGAAAGGCTTTGATCTTCAGAAGCTTCATTATCAATATTAGAAATGTTAAAATGGTTAAAAAAGTTAAAAAATTAAAAAATGTTAAAAAAGTATCTGTTCATGAAGTGCAGAGATTAAATTGTTAGGGACAACTGAATGGCTGGTAGGTGTGTCAATTGTAACTTTTAGTACAGCATTTTCTGACACTTTCCTACTGCATCAAATAATTTAATATAAAGTTTGAATGTTATCAGATAAATGGTAGAAACAAATTGCTATAGATAAGTGATTTAAGAGTTCTGTGTAAAGCAAATAAGTGGACATTAAAACATTCAAAGAAGTTAACTATGAGAGTTAACAGAAATATTGTGTGTACATGTGACATTTAGATAGAAAAATGTGAATGGAAATTTAAAGTTCTTAAGGAAGATTCATATTGGCCCAAAATACCCTTAATGCAGTAGTCAAAGGTGGAGAGGATTCTGGCTTAAAACCCAGACTGATCCACTACTGAAGATGATAAAGGGAAAGATTCAGTTGTTTAAATATAGGCGCCTATTGCTATTTGTATTGCACTAGAGACATCAGCATGGGATGGGGAGATATGACAGAGTTAATAGAAGATCTGAAACCTTCTGGCCTGGTAACTTGTAGCTGAGTGGCATACCCTACCATGGCTAAAATGAAAGAAGGCACCTAAGCTTAGGCATCTGAATTTGCATCATAATTTAAAGAGAACGAATAAGTAAAAATAAGAGTCTATGATATTGTCCTAGTTTGAGTACAAACAGAACAAATTCTGTTTAATGATTTTACTTTTCAGTTCAGTTCTTCTAATAATCTGCAATTTTTGAAGTTAGCAGCATGTTTTCACAGGCAGTGTCTGCTTCCAGCAGTGATAACACCCCATGTTTACAGTTAGCACCAGGGATTGGTGTGCTGACCAAGGCCACTGCTGGATCTTGTGCGCCACGCTGGGGGGGAGCAGAAAGTTAAAGACCATACCTGAAGGTAAGAACAGACAGGACAGGTGACCCCAGACTGTCCAACAAAGTATTCCAGCCCATATATGTCTTATTCAGTATATAAGCTCTGGGATCTGGAGTGTCTGGGGGCGTTGTTGGCATTGTTGTCTTTTTTTTTCCCTTGAGGGTCTCTCCCCCTCAGAGCACCAAGGAGGATTCTGTCCATACTGCCTTTGATCCTGATAAGTGTGTTCCTGAACCCAGTGCCAGAATCCAGCTCCTGAACACAGCTCCCGTCTGCTGTGGGGCCCAGTCTGGGACTCTCCCTGTGTCAACTCCACAGCATCAGTGACGGTGATGTAATTACCATCAGGGGGGTTGGGTTCAGTACTGGTTTTGTACATATTTGTATATATACAATTTAAATTTATTTTTTTTTACATAATTAAGGCTGTCTAGTTTCATTATTTAATGACTAAGCCTCTCTCCCTATTCCCTTTCTCTTCCCCTTTGGGGAGGGAAGGAGGGAGGTTAACAGAGAGTTTATGGTACCAGTCTGGGGGCTGCCCTGACCCTAAACCATGACAGGCATGGAGAAACTTGATAGGGGGATGTAGAAAAAGATACGAGGAATACAGAGATGGATAGTGAGGTAACAAAAAGAAACAGAGCATCTAAGGAAGACTGTTGGTATTACATACTGATGACCCCACTGAAATAACAAAATGACTTACAGCTTTGTTCTGCATCACTGACATTTCTGTTCTGCAGCTGAACAAGAACAGGCTGATATGTCTGTATTGCAGAAGGATGAGAAACAATTCTCCAGTGGATGCATCAGCAAGATGACGAGTCAGGCCACCAGATAGTGAGGATCTGGGCTCAGAGCCAGCAGGACAGCCTGCTTTCTTGCCCGTGGCATGGCGGGAAACAAGGCTGCCTGTTTGGTTTCTTGGGCAGGCATGAGGTCTCCCTTTCTGCCTGGCTTCAGTCAAAAACATGAAACTCAAACAATGTGCTGTTGTAAAGCCTTTTCATTCTGCTATCATAGCTTGTGTTTGGGAAACTACTCCCTCTGATGCATTTCAAACAGCTTTGAATCTGATTCTAGTACTGCGTTAGAGACACCACACAGTGACCAGCAAATCTTTCATCCAGACTTTAAAGAAACACTTGTGCACAGGTCTTCTTGGTTTTCTAGGTACCTGTCTTGAGGACCTGAGGTATGAATATGGAGAAACTGTTCAGCCCTGAAATCAACGTCTGCTTGCCTGAAAGGGAAAGTTATAGTGCTACATCCTCTGAAAGACTAAGCTTTCAGTTCCTATTGCAAAATCAGGAAGAGTGGCTTTATTTCACCTTAAGATCCACATATTTTTATTCAGCATCTGGAAATCAGTTAAAACTGCCTAATTATAGGGCTTTGAGAAAAGCAGATATAGGTGAACATCTTGTACTGTAGTGATAGAGAAAATACATGTGAATCTTGTCAGTGTGACTGCAGAGTGTGAAGAGTGGAGCAAAGAAGGCTTAAGGCCACACATCATGCAAAATAGACTTTTTGAGGTTTGTTCTTTGTCCTTTTCCTACCATTACAATAATATTGGAAAAATTTACTTTATTATGTTACTTTAATATTTTTAACTGTGTTCTTAAAATAAATTTCTTGTACATTCTAATTCCTTGCACAAAATAAGAAATGTTTGGATGTCTGGATAATCTTTCATGACACATCTACTTCACAAGGTAAGCTGAGGCATCGTGAGGATCAAGCTCTTCTTCAATGGCCAGCATCTGAGGAGGACTCTGTCCATTCTGCCTTCAATCCCAATCTGTGTGTTCCTGAATCCAGTACCAGAATCCAGCCCCTGAATCTAGTTCCCATCTGCTGCTGAGTCCAATCTGGGTCTTCCCCAGTGCCTGCTCCACAGCATCAGCCATTTTGGTGATGTAACTGCCATTGGGGCATTGAGTTTGATATTGTTTTTGAATATATTTGTACATATTCAATTTTATTACAATTATTTTAATTGAAGCTGTTTTAGTTTTCTAATCAATCTCTCCCTTATTCCTTTTCTCTTCCCCTTTGGAAAGGGAGAGGGTTAACAGAAAGTGTTTGTTTTGTCTAGTGTCCAGCCCACCTCTAAACATTGACATCTTCATATGTTTTGGGAGTTGATTTAAATGAATTATTCAAGTCCTGGAATACATAAGCACTATTTCATTAAAGCATGTCCTTTCAAAACACTGCACTATTTGTGTATGTTTAATTCCTTGTTTTGATTTGAATGTATCTACAGATAGTTGTTGACAAACATAATATTGCTTGCAAAACTCTGTGGCACATCTTCTATGCTCAGGAAGTACATGCTGTTGCCAACCACATCAGTGTTCACTGACAGCAAGCATAAGCTTGTCTGACTTATGGTTATTATCACATACTTGCAAACGTACTCTGCTGATATTTCTTCAATAATAAAGTGTAGCTCAGATCCTACCCCTCTTTTATCTCAACAACGTGCCGACTTTAACTCCTAGAATAAAAGTCAGATGCCAGCCCCATGAACTGTTTCAAGAGATAGGGCTGGTTGTTTCTGGGATCATGAGATGGCCCCCAGAAGCAACATAAGAATGGTGCCTGTCATGCAGCTGGCTCAGCTGATGTAGGAAGGAGTCCAGGAGATCACGTTTGTGATTAGTTGTACAAAGTTTAGTTGGAGTCCAGTGACTAGCAGTGTACATAAAGGGTCAACACTATATCCCAAACTGTCTAATTTCTTCATAAATACAGATAATTTATGAATGATGGAGCAGAGTGCACATCAGCAAGTTTGCTGCTGATGCAGAACTAGGAGAAGAGGCAGTTACAGCAGAGGGTTGTGCTGCCATCCAGGGGGACTTTAGGCTGGAGAAATTGGCTGTCAGGGACCTCATGAAGATCAAAAAACAGAAGCATGAAGTAAGCAGCAGAACAACACCAGGCACCAGTCCATGCTGGGGGCATGCTTGGCTTAAAAGGATCTGGAGGTCCTGGTGGATACTAAGTTGAACATGAGCCAACAAGTGGGAAAAGAAGGCTAATGGTATCTTGGGTGGTATTAGGAGTGTTGTCAGTGAGGTGGTATGGATGATCCTTACTCCCTGATCAGCACTGTCAGGCTACACCTAGAGTACTGTGTCCAGTTCTGGGCTTCCAAGTATGAGAGAAAATGTATTTGGTTGGTGAGGTTGTATATTGGTTTGGGTGAGCTGGCCTCACAGGTCCCTTCCAACCTCAACTATCCTGTGACTCTGAGAGGGCAGAGAAATAACAGCATGGTAGGGAATTATTTTTTCATGAAGATCAATAGTTCTTTGGTTACTTCCGATACATGCCCTCTTCTCTTAGGCCTCTTGCAGTTTACCCCTTTCAGTCATACTGCCCATGGCAGGTTGTGGTGACAGTGCTGGGGGAGGACTGTGGTGATCCCTTGATATACTTCTAGGAAATTCCATGAAAGATTCAAGGATTTCTGCGATGCACCCTCTCCTGGAGCCAAATATCAATTTTACTTCGTACCACCCAACTCTCCTAAACATCATTAAAAAACGAAGACTCCATTTCTTTCTTTTTTTTTTAATTTTTACTAGGAGTAGCTCTGACACCTGGGAAGAGGTGACAGCAAGTCTTTCTGGCGCCCCTTGATTCCATTAAGCTGGACTCGCTTCTCACTCGCAACGTCTTTTTCCTGTCCGAAAAGCCTCGTGGGCGCCTTGGTCGGTGCTGCTCGCACTAGGGAGCCGCTTTTCATCAGCAAGGGGCGCGCACAGGCGAGAAGACACGCGGAGCACCCCTGGCGGCAACCTCCTACCCAAGCCGGGGTGATCAGCGGCCGCTACCTCGGCGCAGATCAACCTCCTCCGATTACCCCCGGTGGGGGGGGAAACAGAGCAGCGCCGCGGGCCGGCTCTCAGCCCTGCCGGGGAAGGCGTGGCTGCCGCCCCGGCTCGGCCTCCGGGGCTGCCCGGCGCCTCAACCGCAGGGCCGGGACGGTTGCTGCGGGAGAGCCGGGCCGGCAGGAGGCGTCCTGCGGCAGGAGGGAGGGACGAGGCGGGTGGGGGCTGCCGGCTTTCCCGGAAACAGTGCCGGCCGGCGGCAAAGCGGCGGCGGCGGCTGCCGCGGTGGGAAGTCACCGCTGGGCGGGCGAGTTAGCGCGGCGTGGCGGGCGGCATGGAAGCGGTGCCCCGGGAGGAGAAGCCCAATCCCCTGGAGGATGCCAACCTCTGCTCCCGGCTCTTCTTCTGGTGAGCGCCGGGCGAGGGCGGGGGGGCAGCAGCGCCGCCGTGAGGTGCGGCCCCGGGGCGCCCGGCGGCGGCAAAGGCACCACCGTGCCGAGGCTTTAGCGCCGCTCGACCTCACCTCGCCTGGCCGCTGGGCTGCGGGGCCCGGCCGGCGGCGGAAGAGGGGATGCCGAGCCTCGTCTCTGCTGCCCGGCTCGCACTTTATTGCGGCTCCCGAGAGGGTTCGAGTTCCCCGGCGACGGGCGGAGGCAGTGAGGGGGAGGATGTGGGACGGCACCCGTCGCTGCCCGTTCTCCTTAGTCGCCTGCCGGCAGTGGCTGTCGCTCGGTCTCGACCTGCCGCCTGCCCCCGCGGGCCCGGCGTGTCAGCTCTGCCGGCCGGGGCAGCTCCTCGCACGCCGGTGGCCGCGTGGAGCGCGGCGGGGCGGGGCGAGATTTCCCGAGGTGACCCTGACCTCCCGGGCCGGGCAGTAATCCCCGGCCGCAGTCTGGGGACAGCCCGGCCTGCCCGCCTGGGGTAGGGCAGCCCTCAGCCGGGCGGGCGGCACCGAGCGCGGCCCCATCGCTCGCTTCGAGCGCACGTTTGATTCCCTCCAAAGCTGCGGGGAGGGCGGCAGCGTCATCTGCCTCCTTACCTGCCACTCCCGGGCCTGGTGCGGGGCTGCACCCCCGCATTGTGCTGCTTTCCCGCTTACATAACGGATCGCGGCCAGGTATTGCTCATCTCGCCGGGGTTTGCTCATTTCGCTTTCAACGCGGGGCTTTCCCCCTCCATGAGTGAGGTGGTTTCTGAGCCGCATGTTTGCATGGGAGTTTCCCGGAGTGAGGGGTGGCGGGGGCGGCAGCCTGGCTGCTGATCCCCGCTTCAGCTGCAGCCTGCTGCCTTGATCTAGGTTGGTTTAGGGATCCCCAGAACGAAAGTACAGGGTGTTACAGCGTCGCCACAAACTTCTAAGGGACTAGCTGACTACTAGTCTGAAATCAGAGCTGGTTCTCTTATTAGTGGGGGGGCATTGTCCTTGCTATATATAATTCCTCAAAACAGTGAGGAATTAACAGCCCAACGGTTATTTTGGAATATAATTGGAAAAGACGTGCAAAGGAAAATGGGAGAGCACTGAGGTTGTGTGTCATAGCAGTTCCCCTTTGGACGAGGGCACTTAAGGAAGTAGAGCTTATTCTGCTTCACCCCTACTACAGCCTGAGCCGGGGTGCACATGCTGTGGTAGAGGAGGAGGAGTAGGAGGAAGGAAGGGAGGGCATGGCACACGAGGCTCTGTTTTTTGGAAGCCTCTGAAACACAAGTGCAAAACTGTAATCCTATCAGCAACTCTGAGCAGGTGCAGCAATCCCGTTTAGAAGGTAGGGGGATATTAAAATCCATGACAAATTTTAACTAAAAAAAAATATTTAATTTACTGCCCTCAGAGGTACTCGGTGCAAAAGGAAAGACAGAAAAAAAACCAGGTTGTATGCTTGTGCATAACTTTCCTGTGTTCAGCACTTTGACTTGCAGTTTCTTCTTTGACACCAGGGGTGCCCCAGTTGGAAAACAGCTTTCCTAGGAAATCCAGACAGAATGGGATGAGCCTCGGTTGGCCACGTAGCATTCCTGGGCTGCTTTTGCTCTGTTCTCTTTCCCTTGCTGGGATCTTGTGGTGGTACTGGTAGTTCTGCCAAAACCAAGTCAGCTAGACATGAAAAAGGAGGAGTACAGTGCTGCTCCTAGTTTGTTTTCTGACTGCTGCTAATCACCCTTTTTTTTTTTTTTTTTTAGGCTTTTTGTATTGATCTCTGTGAATTGCAATGAAGTGTTTAACAAAAACAGTGGAAGTACCTTAAATTTTCCAGGCTTTAGTCAAGAACCTGAAACTTTTCTTTTACCTCAGACATGTTTGCACATTCTCATTGAGCAAGGGAAGAGTAGGTGGAAGCCTGTGCTTGTGGGGTGACAGCCCTTCTGAAAGTCCAGAGATGGACTGGGACATCATGCTTTACAGTCAGCTAGTACTGCAGGACTGTAGGGCTTGTGCTTTGAAAAACAGTTTAGTGAGGTATGAAAAGCTTTGCCCTATATATTGTTTTTCAGGATTTCATAGCAGTATAATTCACAACAGTGAAAATACCTTTTGAAGTCTCTTTTCTTACCTCTCCTGCAGGTGATAATGAAAAACACCAGTATATCCTTGTTAATTAGTCAGAAAGCATTAGGATTTCCTTTGTGAAAATTTCAGCTGAAGTGGTGTCTGCTGTGGCTTCAATTAAGTAAGCAGGGACTGTGACTTTTCTGCAGGTTAATTCTTTTTTTGCATAAAATCAAGGAAGTAAGTATTAAAATGCCTTTAATTAGCTATAAAGCTGACTTTAAGTGTAGCTGTAAGAATTGTTCTTCCTTTCTACAAAGCTATAGCAGCTGACAGACAGCTGGGTGAGTACAGCTTTGTCACTGCTGCATTTGAACTGCTGTCTCACACAGGATGTCCTGAGATGTTCTCAGCTGGGGAACTGGAAAAACAGTGCTTGAGGAGAGCTGTCCTGGGGGTAGTGGCAACAACTGCCATGCAGTAGCTCAAATGTGTCTACTCTTCAAGTCCTGGGTGTTGCTGTCTTGTTGTTAATGAGGGTCGAAAATAGGACAGTGCAGGTAGCTGGGCAAGGGTCTTATTTTTATTTGTATTTTGCTCCAAAAGTGAAATTTTTGCCATTTCTTGCCAGTGGTGTAGAAGAAAAGCTAAAATTATAGCCTGGCAGAAACAAGATCAAACTCACAGGAGAAAAGAACTCATGTTTTCATTGAATTATAAAACTAAGGTAATGAGTGTGTAGGCTGAAGACACATTCCTCTCCCATTGTTCAAAGCTTGTCTTTTTGCTTTTGGGTTGTGACTTTGGCAAGTATGAGCTTGATGAACATTAAACACTCTAGTAGTATACTCATGGGAAAGGGGAGCATCTAGATTGTGTGTTAATATTGTTATTTTTATAATGCATCCCATCTGTAATGATAGTCTGGATGTTACAAGAGTAAAAAACTGTGACAGAAGTATGAAGATCATACTTGAGTTGTAAAATTGTACTTGTAAAACCTTCCTGTTTTTCATCTGTCACTGAATTATCTGTATTAACATAGGTTTATCAAAACTCAAATCGTTGTTCTGATTGTTCCAGATATTACTGTAATTAGTGACCTTCAGAGGCACAAATTCCCATGTTCACCCAAGTTCTTTAAGCTCCAGCTGGTACTTTAGTTATGGAGTTAGCAGCACTCAGGTATATTTATTATTTACATTGTCTGTGATTGGTTTGTTTATTTGTTTTTCTTAGTTTTGTTTGTTTGGTTTGGTTTTTAAAGTACTGGCTCAGCTTGCTGGTGAGAATGAGGCTTTGAAGGCTGGATAGGAGGATTTGCTTTCTTTTTTTAGGTCCATCGAGGAGATCATTCAGTCCAGTGTTTCTCATGTTTGAACAGCTATTCCTTTGTAGTTTTGAGTTTAAAAAGCCTTGTGCTCTGTACTTTATGTAGCTGAGAATAGCACTTTTTACATCTGTTTTCCCTATTTTCCTGCTGTGGGGAATGGGGATTATTGAATTAGTAACTGTACATGGTAAAAGTATTTCCCTTTTCTATTAATCCAGCAGGTGTATTTTTATTTGCTTAAAGCATTTGCTCCCTTGATATATTAAAGTTGTTCTAGCTATACAGCAGTAGAATTTTTATACCCTTTCTTGTTCAGGCATTAAATCCACTTCAGTGGGAAGTAATAAAACATGGGCTGTGATTACATTCTTAAAGACTGGATAACTTTTGGCCTGTTAATACCATGAGAAGGAGGGCAAGCTGGAATACCCTGGAAAAGGTATCCAGTGTTTTTGTTCAGAGGAGTAAGACATTAAAGTCCTGCTAAATTTAATATATATATGTATGTATTTAAATAATAATAATAATAATCTATCTATCTATCTATCTATCTATCTATCTATCTATCACAGACTTGCTGTGATTGTGACAAGTTCTCAGCTCCTTTGGCTCACTGGACCCTGTTGGCATCCAAAGGCTGGATGCCTTTTTCTGTGAGAACTTGACATGTGGCAATAGTCATTACAATACCAGCATTAAAACATGAACTGAAAACTTGCTCCAGGGCATCCACAGAGGAATAAATGATTTATCATTGCCTTTGGTGACTGAGGACACTGTTCTTGGCTTGCTGAGCAAGTGAAAATGACAGAACTGACAGATCTTCATCATGGCTCTGGTTTGTGGTGTAATGGGGGAAGAAAAGCTTTTACTTCTGGATTTCTGAATGAGATAAGCACAAGGTGTTGACTGCCCAGTGTGTAGCTGTTTGTCTGCTGCAGTTGTGTCACACACCCCTCTCTTGTGGCAGTGGTGTGCTACACACTTCCCTTCTTAGCTGCTTCCTTCTCTTGCCCCATAGCTTAACATTGAGCTGGACTTCTGACTAAGACTATCACCTGCATTTTACTTCTGTAACTTGGCTCTTTAACAGTGAATCTTGCCTTTCATTGGAAGAAGTTGGGGGGAGAATTCACGGCCTTTATTGAAAATTCCAGCTGAAGTCCAGCAGTTTCATGGTTAAAGCTGGCCCATGTTTCTTGCAGTGGCAGTGAGCAGATTTGCATCTGAGGATTTTAAATTTAACTTCAGGTAATGAATTAAAATTGCAAAGCCTGATAGTGCTTGGTATTTGCCTGGGATCTTGCCTGATACCTAGTTAATTCCCACTGGCAATTCCTGAAAATGATGGTAGTGATGACTCCTCACAGTTGTCACTTCATAAAGATCTCTGAGGTAGCTGTTTTTTAGTTTATTTATTGACTTACTGATGCAGGATGATTGTGGTACTGTAAGAAACTAGAGAAATATGTCATCATGTACAGATAAACAGAAAACACATTTTCAATAACCTTGCTTCTTTTTTTCTCCCGATTGAAAGAAGACTGAGGGTCATAAATGCAACTTTTTTTTTCCTTCTTTTTAATATAATGCCTTGTTTGTTCATTTATCAAATATTTAATATCCTGTAGTCAATTTTGAATCATTCAGTCTCTTGAAATACTGCATCCATTTGTAAGTTTTGCTTGATTATTGCAAAGATGCCTGCATTATACAGAAGAAAATATTGTTTGAAAATCATTGTTTATGAGCTAGTGAAGTTAAAATATGTGGGTAAAGAATGCTAAATGGATTATATTGACTACAGCAAGTGTGTATAAACTATTGACATTTTAGCATTTGCTATCTACAGTAAACATCTGTGCTTAGATATGCAATTAGATGAGTTGTTTGAATATAATGAAATTCTGAGGCTATTTGCCTTTGGAATGCCTTACAGTAAAGTGAGCTGTATCATTTATGAGAGAAAACTNATATTTTTTTCTAGTATACAAGTAGATACATTTGCATTTGGAAATTGAAATCAGAGCCCATTATGCTCAACTATACTTTGTGCATAACTTGGGTTTCAGGATTTGAGCTTTTTGTTTTTTTTTCCTATTAAACATTTATGTAAACTAGAACACAGTTTTTAGATGCAGTTTTCAAATAGTGAAGAAACTGCCTGCTACAACTAAGTTGTTTTGATAGTAACTGACTGGAGATTAGAAACTTGTTTGGATGACCAAACATTTCAGTTTCTGCAAAACTGAAGAAGTCTTTGCTGTGTGTAATTGCTTAGGCCCTACTTCCTTAAATAAGCTTCTACTCAAATTTGTTGTTATAAGACATAGTCTTCAGACCTTTGCATCAAATGTTGGATATTTTGGATCTTCTTCTTGGCATGTGGATGCCAGGTTTGGTATGTTAGTGATAGTCTTTGTAATACCTCAGGTAAAGGTGATGCTCCATTCCCTGTTTCCAGGGCTGGCAGAAAATGTTAGCTGCTGTTTGCTTCCCCTGCCCCATTTGTCCTTTTTTATTCTATCTGGAATATCAGGAGGTGTGTTGGGGTGATCAGATGTTTCATACCTGGTTGATACAGGGTGGTTGAGCAGTGTGACAATAGCCTTCAATAAATGCAATCAAGTACCAGTTGAGTTGCTGTCAGTATCAGTGTGGATTTTCAGCAGTGTAGCTGCCTACACTGTGCTGTGAAAAACCAGCAGCTTGAAAGATAAGGTGAATCTGAATTATATTATATTATATGGTCCTGCTGTGGCAGGAGTGTTGAACATTTAAGGTATCCAGGGTCTCTTCCAATCCCTGACATCCTGTGATCCTGAATATCAATGGTTAATACAATCTGGAATTGTAACTGGGAGCCTGAAGGGTGTTTTTGAGTTAATATGGCTTTGAACTATTTTTATTGTATTCCTATTTTTTTCCTACTGTAAGCAACGAGAAAATTTACTGCTTAAGCCACAGTAAGCTGGGGAGGGAAGTTGCAACCAAAACACCAGTTTAAAAGCATCTGAAGAAATACCAGAACTGATTCTGTTTATTAATTGTGGATGACTGCCTTGGTAAAGGGAAGTGGGAAGAGGCAGTTTACCAAAGAGAATGGGTAATAGAGATAGGTTTAAAAAGAAAAAAGAAAGAAGAAAANTAAAAAGGCCAGTCATAATTTTTTATATCTTGAGCACCCAGCCACTTGTAATAGCAGTGTGAACTTGCAAGTGGTTTTCATTCTCCCTGTTCTTTGTCAGGAAGGAAGTTCATATAGAAATTGCTACCATCAGGTTTTAACTTTTGCTTTTGGAAATTGAAATCAGAGCCCANGCCTGATGACTACAAGCTGTTGTGGTGATACTTAGAAATTCTTGCCAAATAAGACTAGATGCTGTCAGTGTGTGTCCTTTCTGCACATCCCATCCCAGCAGTGCTCCTCTGTACTGAGAGCAAGCACAGAGCAGTGTTGCATTTGCACTGCCTGGTGTAGAGCTTCAGGTCATGAAGGTGGGTAATGAACAGTACAGTGAAGCAGGTGGACACCTGAGGTAAGCCATGGATTATAATCAAAAGGTCCTGTGAGGAAACCCCATTTATTTTACAAAAAAAACCCAACCCAACCCTCAAAACAGCTCCAAAGTAGGTGATTAAAGAGAAAGAAATACATGTTACTTTGCAGCTTAGTAGTTGAAGTAGTGCTTCCAAGCTGCTCAGGGAGATGAAAGCCTGGGTTATAGAAGAATTTGAGTAAACAAAGACTCTCCTGTGCCACTGTTGAAAAATAACGGGACGTTGAGTGTAAACAGATGATGCTTGTAATGTGATGCTCAAATAGGCTTAAGAAGAATGGGGAAAATGCAGTCTGTAAACCACCTTTAAAAGCTTTCTCATTTTGGAATTTTATTTCATGTCTGAAGCCAAGTAGTGTGACTATTCTGATTGCATAATACCCCTGTTTTTTGGAGAGCAGGGCCTGGTTCTGTAACATGCTGTCTCTGTGAGGAAGGGGATGACTTGAGACCTCCCCTTGACATCTCACTTTTCTCACAAGGCTACGAAAGCACTGTCTTTGGTAAGCTTTTTCTGCAGACCTTGGAGGCTTTCCACAGCCCTCGTGGAGTTGCTCTAATGACACCTGGTTAAAATTTCACTTGAACAAACCAAGTTGTGGCTGGTGGACTGTGTTGCAACTTCACTGGGTGTATAATGTCAGGCAGGGCCCAGGAGCAGGGAAATGCAGGAAGTGAGTGTTGATACTGTGGTCTTTGTATATCTGTTCTTTCAGGAATGAATCACTTTCTTTTTTTATCAGTTCCCAAGGTACTGCTGTAAAGGTGGAGAGCTTTTCAGGGTCAGAGCAGTGAGTTACTGATTTGCAGTTTGCTATCTCTTGGGTTTGCAGCAGGTTACAGGCTGATTTTATTTTATTTTTAATTTATTTTTTAATCTTTATTCCTAGTGACATCAATGTTCTGGCAGTAACAGGGACAAATTCTGGGCTTCTTTCCAGACTGATGTCTTTGATGAGCTAATCGCCTTGATAGGACAGAAGGTACTCGGGATTCTTCCAGATATTCACATTTTTATGTATAGTTCATGCTAGTGAAAATTTGGGCTAAGCTCTTTGAAAGGCATCGTGTCAACCCTGTGTTTTGAAAGAGCAACTAAAATCAGGTGATGTTTAAGAACTAAACATCATAATTCATAATTCCTAGCAAACAGGAAGGCACCTGGGAAAGAGAAGACAGTGACTAAGGGGTCCTGTTTTTAAGTTGAACAGCAGTAGCTTGTTAGTAAGTCCATTTGATGTCCATCCTTGGGATAAGAGGAGTAGTTTGCTTCACTGTCTGTATATACTCTCAATTTATCTAGCTCATTTTTAATTTTGATTATTATTTTAGCATTTTTATTAAAGAATAATGCAGCTTCATAGTTTCTGTGTTTCTATCAACTTCTACTGAGCCTTCAGGTAGGAGAAGGGCTTGGTTCATTTGCTTGTTACAAGTCTGTGACTTGAATAAGAGGAGACTGTGTGAAGTAAGTTGGTCTCAATTCTGCTCTAATTGCAGAGAATTCTGTGGGGTGTAATCTGCATGTGGCATCCTGGTGGAAGTTTTTACTTTAATGACTGAATATGTGCATCTGTTAAGTTTTCTGGCTGAAAGCAGACCTTCTGGCATGAAGGACACATCAGTGAGATGGTGAAACTTGAATTGTTCTTGCTGTACTGAGAATTTGCAGTGTGCAAATGGAAGACCTTGTTCGTAAGCTAAAAACTTTTTGAGGGCTAAGCATAATTTGAAATCTGTAAAGAAGAATTTTTTACCACCTTCTAAAGATCTTCAGGTATAGTCTACAGTAACAAAGCATACAGTTAAAAGCTTTTTTACTGTTAAGACTTCCATAAAAGTAGCTCTTGAAGATCAGTATTTTGGGGGGAAGGTAGTTGAAAAACTCAACAATGGGTGATACTTAAAATTTTGGTGGATTTTTTATGTTTTTCTTCCCCTAACGCTATAGTCCTCTCCATATTGTCCGTTATAATAAATCAGTCACAAAATAAATTACTGAAGTTTTCTGCATACTCTGGGTTGGTTTTCCTTGCATTCTTTAATATTAACATAGAGGTTGTAGCACAGTATATTCCTGTTTCCAAAATTATGGTTTTAACTAGTGGAAAAATGTGAGAAGCCCTGAATTTGTACTAGATCTCGTTGGAACTAACAGTTCAAAAAATATTTTTTTTTGTCATTTTTTACCCTGCCCTTTTATCTTAATCTGCTACTTAATTTGGAAGTTCAGTCTCCTAGTTTTTACAGTAGTTGATTGGTGTGGAGGTGGGAGGACAGAAATGATTTTTTCAGTGTGAGGGTGACTTGAGCACTGGTACAGCTTTCTTGGAGATTGCTGTGGAGTCTCATTCCTTGGAGATCTTCAGCAGCTGTCTGAACATGGGCAACTGTCTCTTAAATTGTCAAAAAGTCTCTATAGGTCTTTTCTAACCAACCTCTACCATTCTGTGGTTCTGGAATAAATATTCTATCTACGCATCTTCTTTAATATCAGAATTACACAAAAAGGAAAAAAAAATGATTTTCCAATGCTTTGGCAGCAGTAGCTAGTGGAAACTCAACCATTTCCATAGATTTGAGAAGGATTTAACCCTGTGTTCTCATGAGGACTACCTCATTCTGATTCTCATGCTAAAGGAGCTGGGGAAGATAACTTGTTCTCTATACTTATATGTTAGAAATGTCTATAAATACATAAAGGCTGGGTGTCAGGAAGGCAGGGACAACTTCTTTTCACTTGTGCATTGTGATAGGACAAGGGGCAATGAATTTAAGCTCAAGTGCAGCAAGTTCCACCTCAACATGAAGAAGAATTTCTTTACTGTAAGGGTTACAGAGGACTGGAACAGACTCCTGAGAGAGGTTGTGGAGCCTCCTTCTCTTGAGACTTTCAAGTCTTGTCTGGAAAGATAATTTCTGGATGATCTGCTCTAGTTCTGTCCTGCTAGAGCAGGTCCGAGGTCCCTTCTAACTCATATCATTCTGTGATGCTGTGAAAGCAGACCTGTGATTTGTCTATAGAGTACACTGCAGGTTAATACTCATGTTGCAATAGGAGGAACACTTGATATCAGCCAAGTGAGTCAACTGAAGTCTGCAGATCTTTCCTGTAACCATCTGCCCTGGAGCAAATAAAGCCTCACTTGTCCCACAGGTGTCAAATAGCCTTAAGATTATTTGTCTTATGTCTGAATCAAGAATTGAGGGTGAAGAATAAATGTTTTAATGGAGCAGATTCATTGCTTCAAACCAGAAGCTCTTCTGCTTGTTGGAGCAGTTGTTCTTTGAGGCATTTTATGCCTGATGCTATTTGACCTTAACAGTCCAAGCATCAGACATGCCTGACAAGTTCTTTCTGTTTCCAATTGTACCTTTAACGTACTCACTCCAATAGATTTTGTTTCTAATTTATCTTTAACATACTCCAGTAGTTTAGAAAGGGCTATTAGACATCAAAGGTTCTACTCTTAAGGATAGAGCCTTAATCTCTGAATGAGTCACACAAATACAGTGCTAACAGGCTAAGTACTGAAGGAAGAACATAATCAGTCCCATTTGTAACGTTCAGTTGTGACATGGAGCTGGTGAAAAAGGTTCTTTCAAAAGTTCTACCTTCAAAGGAACTTTCTGAGCCTTCCCTTCCAGGGGTTCTACCTGCCCCTCCACCCTCTAAAACTAATCCACAAACTTTTTATAAGCCACTGTATATACAAAGTTGAATTGGAACATGCCCGAGCAAGAAATGCAAAGCTGGTTGATGAGTATTCCTAACCACTGTTGTGGTTGTGAATAAATAAATGCCCTTGTATAAACCATCCCAGTTTTCAATTCTCCCATGTAGACCTTCAAGTAAATAACACTTCACGTAGTGCACAAGGTGCTCTTTTAAAACCTGTGTTGATGAATTCAGGGAGCAATTAAGGGTCAGAAACTAAACAGCAGTTAAGAACTTTCACAGGCAATTGACATGACACAAACACCTTGTCCTGAGTGCAAGAGCATTTTTTCACAAACACATCCTTCCTTGACCTCTTGGTTCTGATTGTGTTGACCAACAGAGAAAATACTTGTAGGAAACAAACCTGAGAACCAAAATCCACATCTGTCCTGGAAACCAGGTATTGGGGATTGAGTAGAGAGACAAACTAAGTGGCAAACTGCATGTTGCTTAACTCCCCTGTTCCCACTGAGTCTAATGAGCTTTTAAAAATCTGTCCACTAAATAAACTGAGCTGATAGAAAGATTTTCCTTTTTGGTACCTAGACAGTGTGACTGTGTGCTTTTTTTGTTTATATTTTCAAACATGCCTAAGGTGAGTTCTAATAATAATTCATTGTTTACCTGTTTTTACATTTCAGTGGTTGTTTTAAATTACTGACTTTGAGTATTTGTCAAGATGGCAGTTGAGCAGCAGTTATTTTTTTCTCATGTAAATGAATAGCCATGCTGGTTATAAAAAATGTCTCTATTAACATTTTCTTTACAGCTCTTGTCAATGTTTTAATAGTTGTATTAAGGTCTATTTTTTTTTTCCTAAATATTTAATGGAATGCTAATTTTCCTTATATATAAGGAAACACTGTAATAAAACAATTGCCTTAAGGCCAAGAAGAGTTGTGCTGTCTG
This sequence comes from Ceyx cyanopectus, assembly GCA_013401355.1. Taxonomy (NCBI): domain Eukaryota; kingdom Metazoa; phylum Chordata; class Aves; order Coraciiformes; family Alcedinidae; genus Ceyx; species Ceyx cyanopectus. The sequence continues at coordinate 58,495 of VYZU01028716.1, forward strand.
CCTGGATGCCTGGTAGTGAGGTGCTGTGGGGCATAAACAGCTTTAGGAAATGGGAAATGCTTTCCTGTTTGTGAAATAGGGGTGACTTAATCCTTAGGTATGAGAGAGGTGCAGTAAAGTTGGTGGATGTTGAGTGATGCAGGAGGAGGGAAGAAAGGGGTAAAAGAAATAAATTAATGCATAAATTACTCCTGTGATTGGCTAATCAGTTTATTAATAATTTGTGTTTAAATAGGTGGTTGAATCCCTTATTTATTATTGGCCATAAACGTAAGCTTGAAGAAGATGATATGTATAAAGTGCTGCCAGAAGATTCCTCAGAGAAGCTCGGAGAGGAGTTGCAGTGGTAAGGAGAAAACTGATTATTCCCTTTCATTGTATTTCTGCTGATGAAGATGAAAGTCATTCCTCTTCTGAAATTACAAGAGGTTGTCATACATTTCACCATTAAAAGTGCTGAAGATCTAAGAGTAATATTGAGAACTTGTTTACCATGGAAGCATTTTAATTTTTTTCAAGTTAATGATGAAAATGCATTACAGTATTGTCATAATATCATTAATTTGACGCTTAGCAGAATGCTTGGAAAAGATGACATTTCATAACTGTTACTGCAGTAATCCTTAATGTGAGTCTTCTGGCCTCTGTAGAATAACTATGCAAACTTTAAACACTTCTATGTGGGGGAAAAGTTTCAGTTTTTTTTCTTTGTGGTCAAAACCAACAAACTGAAATTAATTGGCAGCTGTGTGCTCTTTTTGTGTGTGTAAATATATATGTATATAAATGTGTGTATCTAAATATATATGTGCATATAAATACATGTATGTTGAAAGTATGCCACTCTGGTAAAGTAGATAAAATACCTTGGACATCTAAAAGCTTGTATCTAGGAGGTGTTTTTATGNGTATCTAAATATATATGTGCATATAAATACATGTATGTTGAAAGTATGCCACTCTGGTAAAGTAGATAAAATACCTTGGACATCTAAAAGCTTGTATCTAGGAGGTGTTTTTATGTTGTTGTAAATACTCTTCCATGGACTGTGTACCAATTAATGTTGTTACTGACCTAGGAGGAACTTTTAAGAAAGATGTATCTTCAAAGAGTAAGAGTTTATGAAAATTATCTTGAACTTTGCTGTTGAGAAAGTTGTTGTCTTCAAATAATATTTTGTTAAATACAATTAGAGGAAGAGGTGTGTCCTAGTGAAAGGACAGGATTAAGGAAGTGTTGCCTTGCTATTTCTTGCCTTTCTGCTGAAGGTAGAGCAAATCAACTCTCCTAACAGTTTGGCTGGGATGAGAGACTCTTTAAGAAGTAAAAAGAATCCAGAAATGCAAAGTTATGATCAGGTCTTCTTACATCATCCTGCTCTGGCTGAGTTAACTGTAGAAAAAAGGGTCAGTAATAAGCTCATAGGAGTGCAGCTATTAACATCTTTGTAGCTGGAGAGATTTGCCAAATTCCATGGTTGTGTCTTGAAGCAGTTCAAGGAATTTGCTGTGGAGGAAGATGGACCTTTTCCAATGATTCTTACAGTAAAAGCACGCACTTTCCATGAGTCAGGAAATGGTAGAAAATACAGCATGAAAAAAAGAAAAAGAGTGGTTTTAAATTCTTTAGTGGACTTGGCCAAAAAGCAGAGAACATAATTAATAAATAGCTACCTAAGGAAGTAGCCTTTTTATCTCGGGCTAGCAAACTCCACAGAATCTACCCTGATTCTGAGGCACTTAGACAATAAATCAAGAATCCCTGTAACAGTAACAAAACAAAAAAAAGGAGGGAAAAAACAAAAAGTTGTCCTACCCACACGGTGTGCTTCAAACTTGTGCACTTTATTGCAAAATAATTTCTTTCATGCCTTTGACACATTTCAGCCTTCAAAGTATCAAGGTCAGAAGGGTCTGAAAGAATATGTTTAGCCTCCAGAAACAAGGGGGTGTATCCTGTCTGACAACAGCATGCTTTAGGAAGTATGCTTGAGTTTTGATACTTCCATGTTAAAAACATACTTGTTATTACTGTCTTTTTAATGTGAACCTTTATATCTTTATTTGTTTATTTGTTTAATAAAAGTGATCATGACAATCTGGATATACCTGAAAGTATTTTATTCCAGGTAATTGCCTTGTGGTTTTACTTCTGTCTTCCTGGATGTTTGTGTTTTGTTTGCCAGGTACTGGGATAAAGAGGTGCAGAAAGCAAAAAAGAGAGGAAAAATGCCACACTTAACAAAAGCCATTATTCTTTGTTACTGGAAGTCCTATTTAGTTTTGGGAATTTTCACAATGATTGAGGTAAGTGGTTAAAATGTCATACAACACACTACTTGGCTAACAGCAGTGAGAAACTTGGCCTCTTAGATTGAATGATACATGCTGGTGACTTCATGCTGGGCTGTTGGGAGAACCTGTAATACATGTGTACTCCTTCAGAAAAATAAAACAGGACCATAGCTCTGTAGAGCCTGAAAAATTAAATTGTAACTATGGGCTTATGGATGTGGAAACTGTGAGAGCTGATTTCAGTGCAGTATTTTTGTAACATTGCAAGCAATTGACCTGCTCTGTAAGGCTGAGCTCTATTTTATGTATCTGAATGGGCTGCCTAATAGAAAATGTTTGTAAAGGACACACTGTCATCTTTAATGAAATGGAAGGGTAATGCATATTTGTGCAATTTTTATAACAGCAAAGTTTTTAGTGGTGATTGAAAGAGTTATTTTTTTAAAGATTCAGCTAAATTTTCATGTGGAACAGATTTCTTTTGGATCATGTGTTGATTAAAAATGGGCTTGGCATTTTAGAGCACAATAAAGACAAAATAATATGGGATGTGACTTGCAGCAGTACTTGGCTCTTGGTTGTTGTGTTGCAAACTTGGGTAGTGTCGCACGATATGAAATCATTAAAATCATTAATACTTTTTTCCTTTTTTTTTCTTTTTTTCTGTCTTTCAGGAAACCCTCAAAATAGTCCAGCCAATATTTCTGGGAAAAATTATTAAATATTTTGAAAACTATGATACCTCAAATGAGGTCCCTTTGAATGATGCCTATTGCTATGCAGCTGCTCTGTCTGTGTGCACACTTATTCTAGCTATAATGCACCATTTGTACTTCTATCATGTCCAGCGGGCTGGGATGAAGCTGAGGGTAGCTATGTGTCATATGATTTACCGCAAGGTAAGCAAACCTCTTTGCAGATATATTTGGCATTTGACATCTATTTTGTTAGGGGAGTTTGAAAATACAGTTGTTTGTTCTCTTTGTGCTTTCAGTGCCATCGAATTTACTTGGTTTTAGAAATGTAATGCGTGCCAATATATATCAGACCTGAAATGTATGTATGTGCTTTTTCCCCCCTCTCCCTGGTAGTACAGTGTTTGAATGACAGCTTCATTCCTTCCAGTGAAGGTGGTGAATAAATAGCCCCAAAGCCTAGGAGGATCTGCTGCTTTTAGCCTGCTCGTGCTGTGAGGGAGGAGCCTCACCATTGCTGGTGCACGGGCTGTGAGCTGGGGTGGTAAGAGGCCCTCGGTGTGCAGCAGGAGAGAGGAAGAGCTCCCAGGGGATGCTGGCAGATACTGAGCCCTGCAGATTCATCCCAGGGGAGGACATTACTCTTGGCTGTCACCATCTGCCTTCTCTCAGTTGCCTGGGAGTTGCCTCACTGTCCAGTTTCCTCCCTCTGGTGGCCCCTGTTGTGGTTAATGGTGGGATTTATTTATATTTTATTCCAGCAGTGCTGTAGAACTAGTGGATTGCCTCCTTTGCCCATCTCTCTCCAGGCATGCATCATGTTAGCTGGGGGAGAGGCAGTAGCACAGCTGCTGCCTTCCTGTCTGGGCTGGTGGCCGTGCTCAGTGTCTTCACCTTTAGTATCCCTCCTGCTTTGGGGGGAAGGGAAGAGAGAGAGGAGTGGGTAGAGGAGTTTCTGTTCAGAATCAAACTGAATTTTAAAGGCAGGGTAGAGATGTTCTTTAATATCAGTTACTGGTTTTGCAGTGGGAGCAATGGAGTCCATTATAGCCAGTGAAGTATTTAGAAGGGGTGTATGTTCAGTAAGCTGTGGTTTCTTTGCTCTGTGTGTGTTCCCTAATCAAGAAATAGCTGTCCTTAACCAGAGATGGAGCCAAGGGCACTGTCAGATGGAAGGTGAAACAAGAGAAATTATGGTTATTACCTAAAGAGTTGAGCAACATCCAGGATGAAACACTGACCTTGATGGGCTGTGGGGAGCAAGCAAGCCAATTATAAATGTCTGCTTCCTTCTTCTGAAGCTGTTGGCAATGCCCAAACCATTGAGCCCATCTCTGCCAGCAGGTGAGAAGTCCCTGCTGAGGATGCTGGAAGGGAAGACACCCTATCTTTCTAGCTTTATTGCTGCTACAATAGCGACCTGCCAGTTTTTACCTCAGCAAAAGGTTTAATTGAAGGATCAGGACTGTAAAGAATGTAAAGAAATCCATGTTATTTTAAACATTAAACATAGGCACTATCCACTTAAGGTAAACACTTGTACTATTGGTATTGGTCAAAGCAGTAAAGCTGAGGAGACCAAAAATGTGCCTGAAGTAAATGGTGATTGCTTTTCATGCTCTTATTTATTCTCCTTCCTCTTCTGATAGTTTGGAAGTGGTCCTCTGGGAGCTCAGATCTAACATACCACACTGCTTTCTTGTACATAAACATCTCTCTAAGGTATTAATTTACCAAACTGATTATCATAACACAGTTTGAAATTCATGAAAAGCATATATAGCAGTGTTGCTTGTTGCTGTGTTGATACTGGATTTGAAATTTTGGAAATAATTGTTCATAATGTGCACCCTGATTTCTAGAGATGTGATTAAATGGACAATTAATCTCCCCTCATCTTGTCAATGTTTACTCATGAGGGTGATGGCTGAAGTCACAGCAGAACATTGATAAACCTTTGTAATTGTTTGTATTCATTATATATATTATTATATTATA